>SKCR01021040.1:0-247885 GCA_019454045.1 Zanthoxylum bungeanum | reverse complement strand
TTGAGGTAATCTTTAATATTCTTAAGCTTAAAAAGTTTTTTTCTTGTTCTTGAGCATCTAAAGGATTCATTCCCCAAAATTGCTGATATTGTGGGCCTCGACCATGGGATCCATTCCCCAAAACTACTTGTCTTTGCCACTTTTTCCTTTTCTTCAAAACCTACGAATAAAAACAAAACAATGCGTGCATGTGACGTGTATGCATGTATGCATGGATGTGTTTCCTATTCCGATGGGTTAGGTCTTCCTTGTGCTCCTCGGTGCCATTTGCCTACAAATGTCTCTGGTCGCCCCGGGGTCTGCTTATAATTTCCTTATGTCGGTTCTTTTCTAGTGATTGTTCAGTTCTATTTTGTCTCATGGCTCAAGTTCTCGATATATTCCTTATTCGCGGGGTGGTAGACTAGTCGCCCCCAAACTTGGCTTAGCGTTCTGCTCTCTACTGTTTGTACTAGGTCAAGGTGGACTACATGATGTGGCATTCCATATCATCATACTATATTACACGCTACGAAATAGTCCCAATAGTTATACATATTATTGCCCTCAAAGGATGCTCAGTGTCGAAACCAGAGAGCCTACAAAGTACTCGAGGCAACTCAAATCCGACCGTTTGAATAAATTATCTGGACCAGACTCAAAGTGTGTCTGTGCAAAGGTTCCTTTGCAGATTCATCCCCAGGTAAGCCAACTCAATGATTTCGTCAAAAATTGGGATCGATGGGTCAAACTAACCTGGATGTCTCAATTATGCCCTGCAGTTGCTTTTCTATGCTCAATGTGGTATGGTTTTCTTTCTCTTTTATCTCTTTTTTTTTTCTTTTCGTTTTGAACTTCTTTTCTTATTTTTCTTTTTTCTTTTTTTTCAACACACCTACCCTATAAGGTAGCATTTCTCCTCATGGTGGTCCTAATACTCGCCCATGGGTAGCTTCACGCTTATCGGTTATATGTGGTTTAATTCTTTTCCTTAGAGACTTTTCTTTTATTTTCAACCATACCACACATCATAACACAAGCAAATCATGATAGACATTTAGTTGAACGGTCATTCACCGACCTACAATTTCTTCAACTAGTCACTTTGCTAACTACTCAGGTTTTCACTGCTAAGAACCATAATCAAGTGCTTAGAAGTCTAACATAGATCAATTACTCAAAGTATCAGATAAGAGCACATCAAGAGTTTTAAGTTTCTAAGATTTCTCTCTAAAGCAAACGATTTCATCATTGGACTTATGTCTAACTATTAAGGATTAAGAACAAACAATTTTTTTTTCTTTCTTTTTTCCTCTTTTTTTTTTCTTTTTTTTTTTTTATTTTTTTAAGGCCCCCCAATGGTCTTTTTATTCTTGCCGTAAGGTTTTCTGTTTCTCGGTTTCTTTTTCCCCGACATCCAAGTTTGCTAAATTCTTTTTGACAAGTCTTTCTTTTCTAACTCAACGGATATATATGATGGCTTTTAAGACAATGGGTTAGCATGATGCGTGTATGCATGAGATGCACGTGGTTATCAAAACAACATATATCCTTTCAACCTTATATCTCCCATACTCGTGGTAAGTCCATTTCTGTCCTAAGTATGGCTTATTTCATGTACCAATGTGGGGTACACAAAATCGTTCTCTCCTATGCTACGGGGTGAACCTTGGCTGCTTCTGTCCCTTTCCATCGGTAAAAGACAAAGACCGCCCATTTACAACATGGACTAAGCCGATTATGGGATCATGTCATTGTCTAGAAATGACGAATTGGGCTTTCAGCAACCGTGGTCATGGGATGAACTTAGAAGCGTCCAAAAGTATACAAATATGTCGTAACAAGGCGTATCCTTTTTGGATGAAAGCCAGTGCGGATATCGAACTCATGCTTCTAGAATATTTGGATCATGTTTGGACTTTCTAAACCCATCAAGGTTTTCATACAAGTTGGCCCATTATCATTTCAAAGCGTTCAATCATATTATTGCGAGGTGAAAACTTGTCCCAGTTGAAAAAGACCCAACAGGTTTACACTTTTGTAATAACGTGGCTAAACAACTTCAAATGATAGGGGGCCCAAACACAAAGTGGCCCATCGAAATTTTAGAAGCTTTTGGCCCAATTGTCATAAGACACAAACTTGTCCCATTTTAAATGGCCCAACAAGTTCACACCTCATGACAAGAAGTCCAAATGAATCCAAATGATGATGGTCCCAAACACAAGCATAAATGGTGGCTTCTATAGGTCATATGACTATGGTTCACATGCGGGTTTATAGGGGTATAGACAAAGGCTCTCGCCGGTGAAGTGTTGCCCACAACTAGGTCTCCCCACTCAAGGGTTCGGACGACCAAGTGAGCACACCCTTTTTTTATACGCTAAGGTACGTGCCAACGAGTCATGAAACATGAATGACTGTCAAATGGATTTCTTATTAAGGATTCCCCAGAGGGAGGGTGGAGCGAACTCTCTTAAATAATGTTGCCTCTTAGGCTCTTATCGCCTTGGTGACAGGAATAACAATAGATCCTCCAAATTAGTCCATCATGGTAAACGTTGAGTAAATGATTATCTAGACGTCTTCACAGCTTTTCCTTTTGGCTATGAAAAGGTAGTGAGTGAAGGAAGATAGCAAATCATTACCCAACTCTAATAATGCCTTTGGTTAAACCCATTGGTCCTAACCCACTTCAAGACACGGTTAAATAAAGCAAAAATCACAAACATTACAAGATATTATTTCGGGGCCGATTCTCTATCCCCAGTGGAGTCGCCAGATTGTAGGACACAGAAATCGGTGACGCTGTCTCGGGCTCGTGGCTGGGTCGGGAGTACGGAGTAGCCCGCGGGGGACTAAATCGGAGAAATAAAATGGAGTCGCCACCCAGTGTGAACTGGGAAATGATTTAAGGCCGCACTCACCCCTCGTAAGGGAAGACCTCAAACCGTTGAGTTCAGAATTGTCCCTTCCTTATGCCATTTGTAATGAAAGGATTTATGCGATAATATAACCAAGTCTCATACAACACATGCAAGATCATTCAAATGACACACGAATTTGCATACCCATAAACATTAATGGAAGTAATGGAAGCATATTACATTAAAGAGTATAAGATGCGGAAACGAAAAATAATAAATAATCAAAGGTGGAAAAACATCAATGAATTAATAGCAAATAAAAGGAAGTTAATCAGGCTTATGCGAGTGTTTTTGGACTGGTTTAGGGTGCTTTTTGGGGTTATTTTGCTGCTGTTTTAGGTGGTTCAGTGACTGTTTTCCAAGATCGTTTGGGGACTTTTTTTTAGACTGTTTATGTTTCAGTCAAGGGGCTGTTTTGTTAATGATTTGTGTCGGCCAATGGGCTGTTTTAGGGGTCCTATTTTTGGTATTTTGGGGGTGTTATAGGCTGCTATTTTTTGCGGCTGTTTGGGGGATTTTTAGGGGCTGTTTTTGGTTGCTGTTTGCCGTGAATGGAGGGATGTTTTTGGTTTCTGTTTGGCGTGAATGGAGGGCTGTTTTTGGTTTCTGTTTGGCGTGAATGGAGGGCTAATTCGTGAGTTGTCTTATTGAGAGGGCAATGCGGTTCTTGTTTGAAGTCAAAAGGCTACGGGTTGCTTTGTGTTTCAATGGGCAGTTAGGCGAGAGAGAGAAGGGGATTTTGGCTATTGATGATTTGGGTTCGTGAAGTTATGGGTGCTGAACGAGAATGGTTTGATGGATGATTTGTGAGTGAATAGGTTGCTGAGAGAGATGAGAGGCGTTGAAGGTTTATTTAGTGATAGTGGGACGTCTGCATGTATTAGGGTTTTTATTTGTTATTTTTTGAGTTGGCCGAGAGGAATGAAAGCCAAGGGGGAGGAGAGAATGGGTTCTTAGGTTTGGTTTATGTCTCTTTTTATAGGTGTGGGCTAGGGTTTTCCTTGCATGGGAAGGAAAGAAATCATGCAATCGTTGGTGGTATCTTCACTTAGTGTGTTATAAGGAAAAGATCTATTCAATTTAGGAAGGTGATTTGTTTTAGTTTAGGAAAAGGATTTAAGATTTTTGATTTGATTTATTTAATTTAGGAAGGAGATTTGTTTTGATTTATTTAATTTAGGAAGGAGATTTGATTGGATTTTAACATTGTTGGATATTTTTGGATGGGTTTGGTGGGCTTGGGCGTGTGGGATGGCTCTTTGGTAGGCTTGGGCGTGTGGCTTGGTGAGGGATGCGGGGATTTTGGGCCGTGCCTAATAGTTAAAATAAAGATTAATCGAGCGAACCTTTAAATCTGGCAAGGTATTCCGCAAATTATCGGGTAGTGCCTCCATATGAGGCTCATCATCGGGCCTTATGTAAAAATGTAGTGCCTACACTCCCTACTAGTGCTAAATTTTTCATCTTCAGCCAGACGTTACTGAAGTCTATCTGTCAATGAGGTCTCAGCGTGGTTTTGGATGTCCGATTAGAGACAATCCCATAAGCATTGCTTTTGAAGGTCTCTTCCAACGGTAAAGTGGCAAAACGAATTTTATCTTATTCAGTGCTCGTGCCACCTTTTTAATTTTTTTCGCTCCAGTGGTTCCAAAAAGAAAGAAAGAAAATCAGGAGGTCTCGCATGGTAATGGAGTTCGATTCTGTCAAGCTTCTGGGTGTTGTCTTAGATTTTTACTCCTTAGTACAGTGATGTTTCTCCTGAAGTCATGAGATCTTTATTATGGTCAGACATTTGCTCCTCCATTTGCTCTGCTTCTTGCTCCACTTTTTCATCACAAATGTATTTCAGAATTTTATTGTTCAGCTTTTCATCTGCCATATGTGAAATGTACGCTCCATATGTGTCAGCCTGAGGATGCAAAGATATGTCTGATTGTAGGTTTTATCCTCTGTGGCTGGTATGAACGGCTTGAGTAGCTCTTCTTCAAACATCTGTGCAATGCATGCTCCAAGATCTTCATGCAGAGTTTCATCCTCACTTGTTGGTGTAGTTGGGACAGAAAGGTCTGCTACTTGTTCCCCCTCAGAGTTTGATGAATAATCAAGATCAAATTGAGATTCTGCTTGTTCGGGCTCCTGAACTGATACCTCTATCTCAGCCTCCTCACCTGTTAAGGTGTCATCATGAAATGCTTGATACTCGAAGGCTTCATCAGTGTTATTTGAATTTGCTCCGTGAGGTAATTCATTAACCAGCCTTTGTAAGGTTTTTATTTGACTTAGAAACATTACATCATGTTTAGCTTCCTGTTTCTCGAGCCTGTTCATCAACTGTCTTCCCACTGATGGTTTTGGTCCTTGAAGATCGTAGGTTGATGGTGTATAAGATGGAAAATGTGGTTCAATGAAATATGTTGGTTCATTATATGAAGGACTTTGATAGTTCTGCCACCCTGAATTGTAGTTGTACGTGCAATGATTGCTAGGGTGGTTACCATTGCATATCTCATATCTCTGAATTGGTCGAGCAAATTTTGTGTTATTTTTCTCTGACATCCATGGATAATTGTTGGGCTGGACAATAGGCCTCAGA
The DNA here is from genome assembly GCA_019454045.1 of Zanthoxylum bungeanum. NCBI lineage: Eukaryota > Viridiplantae > Streptophyta > Magnoliopsida > Sapindales > Rutaceae > Zanthoxylum > Zanthoxylum bungeanum. The sequence goes on along the minus strand of SKCR01021040.1, from coordinate 242,386 downwards.
AAATCGGACCGTTGCTCCCTGATATGGGGTGTATCATCTCTTTGTAAAGCTCGTAATTCTTCCATCGCCCAATAATGTTCCATTTCAACCACCTAAAAATAAAAGAAAGAAATAAAAATTATAGATAAAAATATTGAAAATTAGATACAAGTAAAATAGATAGCTTCACAATTAATAATGCAAGAAAATAAGTCCCCGACAACGGCGCCAAAAATTTTGACCGGTGGTAAACACACACGTAACGCAAGCGCACATATCGCTCAAGTAGTATAAAAATATTGATCCCACGAGGACTTAATTTCTACTGTTGTTATTAATTATTGATTCTATTTATTTACAGGTATCTAATTAGGATGAGAAGGGAATGATCGCTGATTGGTTGGTTGAATATGCATTTGCTAAATAAATAAAAATATAAAATAAAACAAAGAAAATAATAATAAAGAAAACAAACATCTAGGGTTGTGATTCCACACAATATTATTCTAATGATGAATTAATTCTCCTATACATGTGTAATAAATCAGTTGTTAACCTGGAACACAAAAATATGCAAAAGCCTTTTCCGATAGTCAGATGCAAACACCCAAAGTGACCCAATTAACTATGTTTCTATGTTAATTAAGGAACTCTGAATTCATTAAGTTCAAGTTCCAATTGTGGCTACCCACGCTCGACAGGTATATTCCTATCCTGGAAGGAAACCTCTAAGATGAGATCGTGAGCTATTGAATCTAAGGCTGAAACCTAAAATCCCTTTTTCAAGTTCATTTTAAGTTTACCACATCAATCTTATTGGTGATCAGGCAACAAGAAGCATTAAGATTGAGATTCAAAAAACAAGCCTAAAGTATTATCCATAATATAAAGAGAATCAATTATTAAACTTGTGAATATTGTGTTTCATCACTTCCCTATAATAAAAATAAAATGCTGGGGTTAGGGGATCCGCCTTTAATATTTCAAATGTAGAAATCTCACTTTATTATTATATAAAGATTGTCAGTGTTATCCAATTAAGTTAAACCAGCCATAAAGGCGGTGTTATTATGTGTCCATAAACCAGCCATATATGCGGTAATCATTTGTCACCTAAAGACCGACCATATAGGCGGTGTCATATTATGTCAAATAAATAAAACCAGCTATATAAGTGGTATCAACATTGATCCATTTTATTAGATTACAATTTCCATATTAAGATAATTGAGATTAATCTACCTTATCATATTAAAGGTTTCTCCCTTCCCCCAGCGAAAATTAATTCCTAAACATAAAAGAAGTAAAAACACACAAACTATTATTGCAAAAAATAAAACTACATAATTAAAATATAGAAAATAAGCACACAACATGCAATCCTCAAGTTCCATATTAAAAACCTAAAGGAAAGTATGAAATTTACAAATGAAATGACTTGATATTTATAGGCAAAATTTTGCCTCCACCAATTTCTCCACCAAACATGGCACCAAACATGACACAAAACATGGCACAAAATATGACACCAAATCCTCCACCAAACATGCAAGCATGTTTGGTGGAAGTTTGACATTTTTATTTTTTATTTTTTATTTTTTTGTTTTTGAAAATTAATTTAATAATTACACATAACACACTTTCAGATTTTTCATCAATTTTGGTCATGAAAACTTCAGAATTCGAAATTCCTATGAACGTCAAATTGTAGATCTTTGGGTCTTCTTTCATCTAGAATTTGAATCACCTCAATCCGATATCGGAGTAGAACGTTATGGCCAAAATACAAATATTGCGCAAATATGAAATTTCCGAAATTGTACTTGGTTAGAACGCCATTTCAAGTTTCCAACCTTCAAAATCCAAATGTCAAGTCTGGTTTTTGCCCTTATTTGTTACATATTTAGTCCTGATTGATTCCATTGAGTCCTGATTTTATTTTATCTGCAAAATAAACTAAAACACATCAAAATGTTCATAAAACTCGAGTAACTAAACAAAATATCAAGTAAAATGGGTGGAAAATAGTGATATATTTACCGCTTATCATAGATTCAGTCATGTTTTTTCTATGTGTGATTGAGGAACCCAGTTGTGACTAGTAAAGTTGTTTTATGAGTTGGTCTTCTGCTGCAGTATTGCCTGAGGGTATATTGTCGACGTTAGATAGGTCGTATTGATAACTTTGTGTGTTGTTAACATAGAGAAGATAAATCATCAATTACATTGGAATTTAATATGTTTAGAATTGAATATCTTCCTATTGTTGGTTTGGGATGTGAAACCTTCAATTGAGTAATAACAGGAATCAATAACTGAATATAGGGATTTGATACAAGAGGGATTCCCGATGCTTTGCTGCTTTTCTCTGCTGATATTCTTAAAGTATTTTCCATAGTTTTTATCTTATATTATCAATTCAACCTTTCTATTTAATTAAGTTGCTGCTAATGTTTTGTTTAAGTAAATCATTTCTTTATAACCATCTCTCTTAAGAATCGACACCCCAACTATACTACGATAGCCGCAAGTACTTTTTGGGCGTAATCAAATTTTGGCATCGTTGCCGGGGAGACATTTTACAAGCAAAAGGAGCAGGTTTGCTTGGTCACCACACAAAAGCAATAACTTCATTCCATCTTATTTTTATTATTATTTACTTAATTATTTTATTTTATTTCAATTTCAGTTTTAGTTTAGTTTTGATTATTAGTTTATTTTTTCTTTCTTTTTATTTATTTATTTCATTAATTTTATTTAGTTTTATTTTGATTTTGATTTTTTTTATTTTTAGTTTATTTATTCATTTTTGTTTCTAGTTTTATTTGTGTTTAATTGCATGCCTAGAAGTAGGGAGAGGTTTGGTAGATTTTTTAGGATTGAAGACGAAAACTCAGACTCAGAAAGTCTGTTTGATAATCTTTTTGCCACACTATCCACATCTAGCACACACAGTATGAGTGAGTACGAGAGACCACCCATGGGGACTCTTTAAGAGTACCTCTATCCCACTCGAACAGCTACACCGTCATACATCATGTTTCCTCCTAATGCACCACATAAAGATTTTAAACCTGGAATGATATAGTATCTCCCAAACTTTCTTGGTTTGGAAAACGAGAACCCTTATGTGCACATTAGAGAGTTTTAAGAGGTCGTAGCGACTTTCCATAACCGGTTTGGAACCACTGACACAATTTGACTTAAGTTCTTCCCATTTTCCCTTAAGAATAGAGCTAAAAGCTGGTTGTATTCTCTAAGACCTCGGTCAATAGGATCATGGGGCGAGATGACACAGACATTCTTTAATAAATACTTCCCACACCATAAGACGAATGCCTTGAAAAGAAAAATATCTACCTTCTCTCAAAAAGACAGTGAAACCCTTTATCAAACATGGGAGAGGTATAAGAAGATGTTAGCGAGTTGTCATCACCATGTATATGAGAGTTGGCGCTTAGTGAGCTATTTTTATGACGGTTTAACCCCTAGAGAGCGCCAATTCATGGAGATAATGTACAATGGTGAGTTCATCCTAAAAGACCCTGATGAGGCACTTGAGTACTTAAATGACCTAGCTGAGAAATCTCATACATGGACTCGACTAATGCCATGGATTGCACTGACAGGACACACCCCACTCTTTCTAGTGGAGGCATACACCACTTTAGGGAATATGATAGTCTTAAGGCACAAGTTGAGCTATTAATTAGATAGATATGAGCCTTAATATCCAAAGATAGCAAGACTATGCATGCAGTAGCCCACTTAGAACCCCAATGGGAATTTTTTGTGTTCAATGAGATTGACCATTTAGCCCAAGAGTGCCCTGTATATGGTGAGATGAGAGGAACATATGAGGAATAATGCAATACCTTTGGGACGTACAAGAAGCCGTATACACCGTATTCAGATACTTATACTCCTAGTTGGCAGAAAAAACCCAATCTTAGTTGGAAATAGGAGCCCCCGCAGCCTAGTCATACACCACAAACTAGAAGTTACAGTGCCCCCAGTATCACACAACTGCCGTTCCTAGGAATTCTTTAGAAGATACTATGCAAGTTTTCATAGAGGCCCAGAGTAAAACCAATCAAAGGTTTGAGTCATTGATATTTCATGTTGTTGAAGACAATAAGGAGATTAAGATTCAAGTCTCTAAGTTGATTAATGGCCTGAGTGTGCATGAACAAGGAAAATTCCCATCTCAGGCTCAACCTAATCCACAAGGGCAACACATGGCACAGGCTGATCATGAGGGAGCCAATGTAAAAGGTGTTAATGTCATATTCACTAGGAGTGGTAAAGAGGTAGGGACGCAGATGACCTCTAACACTGCAGGTGCCACTAAGGATGGTAGTGCAAGTACTCCTCAAGAAGAACAAGTTTCGCATATCTCAGTTAGAGTACCTTTCCCTCAAGCTCTTAGGCCTACTACGAGAGCTACAGACCCTAATGGTGAGATCCTAGAACATTTAAGCAAGTAAAGATTAACCTTCCTTTGTTACATGTGATCAAACAGGTTCCCACATATGTGTAGGTTTTGAAGGATCTATGCACCATGAAAAGAAAGCATCATGTGAAGTAGACTACATTATTAACAGAATAAGCGAGTGCAGTGATTGACCAGAGGGCTCCACCAAAATACAAAGATCCGGGATGCCCCATTATTGCTTGCCATATTGGCACATATTGAGTTTGTTGGTCAAGCTTTATTAGATTTAGGTAGTGTAATCTCATGTCATATTCTATTTATCTGCAGCTCGGACTTGGAGAGATTAAACCTACATCTATAGTTTTACAGTTAGCTGACCGCTCTCTCAAAAAACCTCATCTGCGGGGAGTAGTTGAAGATGTTTTTACTACAAATCGATAACTTCTACTATCCTGTTGATTTTCTAATTTTAAATACTCAATCTGTTGTTAACACTGAGTCAAAAATGCCTCTTATCTTAGGTAGACCTTTTCTTGTTACAGCTAATGCCCTTATTAATTACAGGAATGGTCTCATGAAGTTATAATTTGGGAACATGACACTAGAAGTAAATATTTTTCATGTTGAAAAACAACCACAAGGTGATGATGAGTGCCAATATACATACATGCTAGAAATAGTCCTGCCAGGAACAACTCTTTACAACATGAATCACACCCTCCCGAACTGAAATTGACCCCAAAAAACTGTAAAATGAGGAAAAGGAAAGTTATTGCCCAATTGAATATGCTACATGGGAAGTTAAAAAGGAGGTTGAACCAATTGATAAAATCTCAGCCACCAGTAGACCTAGGAGGATCAATGGATAAAATGTTAAAGCCAGCCAAAAATTCATTTTCATGCCTTAATCACCAGGGGATACTGAAGAAGGAAGTATTTGAGACTACTTGGTCCGTTTCATGGAAGCCACCATGACAAATTGGGTGGTTATGTCTGGCTGAAGACGTTAAACTTAGCACTAGCGGGGAGGCAACCCTTGCATCTGCATTTATTTTACTTTCTTTTTATTTTGTTTTATTTTATTTTATTTACTTTAAGTTTTATTTTATTGTGTGCTAATTGCATGTTTATTATTTGCATGAGTATTTATGCAGGTGTTAGCGCAACCTACACACACCACAACTAAATTCTTACCAGCAGGACCTGATCAACTCCATGTCTGGTAGTGTTGTTTCTTAATCCTTTTTCTTTATATTTATCTTACATTGATGACAATGTAAGTTTTAAGTGTGGGGGTGTATGCATGGAGTGATAATATCTGTTATAAAAAAATTGTTTATTTTTAGCCCTTAGTAGTAGTCATATGTATAATTTTAGAAATGATAAGTTCTTTAATGTACTTTTATCTGATGCCTTGAGTAGTTGATCTAGGTTAGACTCGTAAGCACTTAACTATAGGTTTTTAGTAGTGAAAACCTAGGTAGTTGGAAAAGTGACTAGTTGAAGAAATTGCATGTCGATGAATGATCGTTTGTTTAGATATCTATCCTGATTTGCTAAGTGTTATGATGTATGGTTAAAAATAAAAAGAGAAAGTCTATAAAGAAAGAAATTAAACCACCTATAACCGATAAACGTGAAGCTACCCACGGCGAGTGTTAGGACCACCATGAGGAGAAATGCTACCTTAAATGGTAGGTGTGTTGAAAACGAAAAAAAAAAGACAAGCAAAAAAAAAGTTGAAAAAAAAAATCATACCATACTGAGCACACAAAGGCAATTACAGAGCATAATTGAGATATCTAGGTTGGTTTGACCTATCGGATCCCAATTTTTAAACGAAATCATTGAGTTGGCTTACTTAGGAGTCGAGCTGTGAATGAACCTTTACACACACACACACACACTGTGAGTCTGGCTTATATGATTTATTCAATGACTTGGATTCGAGTTACATTGAGTACTTTGAAAGTTCTCTAATTTCATTACTAGGCATTCTTTGAGGAAAATAGTATGTGTAACTATTGGGACTATTTCATTTTGTTATTTTTGCATGTGTTTTGAATGATATTTGTGGGTGTCGTCACTGTAAGCCCTCACGAGACTATAACTCGTCCACTAGGGCTACCTAGGGGTTTAAATGATTGTTGCATACGCTAAATGCAATCATGATCCCTACGAAAGTGGCTTAGATAGTTTTTTTTTTATTTATTCAATTTAGTTCTTATTTTATTTTTACGCTTGAATTGCTAGGGACTAGCAATAAGCTGGTTGGGGGTTGTGATAAGTGTATGAAAATGTACTTTGAACATCACTAATTCAACTTGATTATCATGTATTTAATCTTAATTATAGTTTATTTTATGTTTATTATTAGGAAGCAATTGAACATGAATCTTGGAGCATTGTACATGTTTCGGGACCTTACGGATGTATCAGAAGCACGCGGGAAGAGCTGAATCGCAGAATCGGCGAAACCAGAAAACTGGCCACGCGTCGCGAAACAGAAGAATATTCCAGGGTTTTTGCTTAGTTCATTTTTTACACAAATAATGCCTCCATGACTTCTCTATAAAAACCCAAGCTCATCCAAACCCCTAAAGAGAAGAGAAAAGAGGAGAAAAAGATAGAAGAAACACACAACAAAGAGCCATAAACACAAATTTGAGATTGAAGAACGAAGAAACTCCATACCAGATAGGATGTTGCTACAATCTCTTCAGGCTATGTCTCTTTCTTCCATGGAGAACTAATCTCTTAGGCAAAGCTAAGGATGAACTCTTGTATTTAAGTTTTTCTATTCATGTTGTTGATTCCTAAATACTCTTAAACGTTTAATACAATTGATGTTTTATTTTCTTTATTATCTTTTGTTTTATGAATCCAGAGACTGTGTTTATTCAACTTGCATATAGATTCATACATGATTTTTCTATATGTGATTGGGGAACCCAGTTGTGACTGGTAAAGTTGTTTTATGAGTTGTTCTTCTGCTGAAGTATTGTCTGAGGGTATATTGTCGACGTTAGACAGGTCGTAATGATAACTTTGTGTGTTGTTAACATAGAGAAGATAAATCATCATTTACATTGGAATTTAATATGTTTAGAATTGAATATCTTTCTATTGTTGGTTTGGGATGTGAAACCTGTTGGACAATTATGACCTATAGCGTCACTATTTGTAAAAGACATTGTGTTTTTGTACAAATTAATTATGTAGCAAAGGAAATTGCCTTTTATCATTTCGTAATTAGATTACTTAAATGTGTGAATGATGAAAGTCCTTATGATTAGTTTCGGATTGAGATGATATGAGACAGTATCAATCCACGAAGGTTTAATCATTAAATATCCCTAGTCGTAGTATTATCGAGACTGGACATCGATAATGCGGAATAGACTAGTATCGCATTTGTGCGTGTTATGGAAGCGTAACAGCATAGTTCTCATATATTTAAGTATTGGATACTTATGCAAGTGTGGTAGGAGGTTGTGTTTTACCGATGGTACGGAAAACAGCTTCGCTCTGGATAGACCCTTCGGAATCCCATTAGTAGTATGACTATGTGTCTATGGGAGTCCGCATCAGGGTAGGTGTATTTGGTCTTAACCTGAGACTTACATCGCTAGTACTTGTGACAATCAATACGCTTTGGTTTTGGTTGTCCAGGACTTTAACAGGTTCTGTGTACGCCTCTTCTGGGTTTATTGAGAATCGTAATGTATTGGAAGTGATGTCAAGACGGAAGTATCACTTCCGTCATATGGAGATGATGGTCACGCATGGATACAGAACTGGTTCTCTAAAAGGTTGCAACCGTATGGATAATATTACTAGGTCATGATTATCCGATAATAAAGAGACTAGTTGCTAGTGATCCGATATATGCTTCGTACGAGGCAGACACTATTCTATCCCCAGGCCTTGCATGTGACATCTGATACTGGATCGAGATACGCAATACTACGTATACTACGCCTAACATAGATTATATATTCCATTAAGAATATTTATGGAGAATTGGGTAGGCATGGCGCTTTGCTAGAAGCCAACTTTGTCTCTTAAATCGGTAAGAATGTAGTACGAGGTACGTACGTGTTCAGATAGTCCGACGACCGGATTTACTGCCAACATATCCAAGGATCTCTTGGGTCACTTCCCGAAGATTTACTGATGACGTATGATTCGAGCATTATTAATCTGGGATTAATTACGGAGAGATTTTATCTGGGATAAAATACTATTTGAAGAAAGAGAATGATTAATTTGGAATTAATCGATAAAATAATATATTCGATATATTAAACGAAATTAGATTTCGACGCGGAATTAAAATTAGATTTTAATTCGGGCAAACAGATTAATTTAGAATTAATTCGCTAGCGACCTAAATAGTAATTTTGCTTGGCATAATTATTTTATTAAATTTGATTTAATTACGTCGCAACAGAAAATTCGTTAATTCGGAATTAGCGAACCCGAGCCCGGGAGTGTTTGCGGGCCCACTCGGATTTCGAATCAAGTGGGGCCCACATGTCACATCATTAGTCACATCACTTGTCACTTTGAGTGATGGGTTTTGGTGAGAATGATTTTAACTTGTTTTACACTCCAAGTTAAAGTGATATGATTGACTTATTACCAAAATTTTGGTAAACCTTTAATTTGATTTTTGAAATCAAATAAATAAAAGAAATCAAGTCAACACACTCCATCTCACTCTCTCATTCACGCAAATTGCAAAGAAATTACACTCTCCCATTTCTTTTCTCTCTTGACCGAAAGTTGAAGGAGGAAAAAGAGAAATTTTGTTGCAAAATTTCTAAAGGCTAGCACCTCAAAGGGATCATAACAAGGAGATAGGGAAACCATCCCAATAGCTTGGAATCACCATTGGGAGCTTGGAGCTTGGAGCTCAAAGACATAAGGACCTCCTTGGCCGAACTCAAAGGGAATTTTTGTTGTTCTTCGCATCCTAAATCCGTTCAATGTAAGTTTGTTTCTGCCACTCCTATTTGCGTATTCATTATATTTCTATGCTTAAATGATCTTGGGATTAACCTAGAAACCCAACAATGGTATCTATGAGCCATTTTGAGCATGAAATATACTTAGGGTAAAATTTGGGTAAATTGGATTTGAGCATGTTTTGACTAAATTACTTGTTTGAGCATGCTTGTATATGGATGACTTGAAGTTGTTTGTGATCAATTTTGTGAAAAATGGATTGGATCAATTTTTCCCCTTAATCTTGGCATGGCCGAGAGTTTGTACCCTATAAAGTCATGCTATTTTTTGTTCCTTTGATCATTGGATGACTTGAAACAATTGGGAAATGTTGATTTGTAATTCAATCAGATTGAAAACGAAATCGGACATAAAAACCCCATGAATGCCGTGAGCTACCTAGCATGTAATGAGATGATTTTTTGATTCAAAAATGTTGGACATGAGTAAAACAATTTAATACATGATTAGATAATCAATTAATTTATTACACTTGAATTAATTGAATTTTGAAATTTTGAATATTGAAATTTAATTAATTGGGCTTGATTTTGAATTTGGCTTATAATTGTTGTATTTGGGCATAATGGGCTTGGTTGGGCCAAGTTGTTTAGGCCAATTGGATTGGATCCAAATTGGGCCTAAATCATTCCATTAATTCCAAATATAACAAATGGGCTTTAAATGTTTAATTGGGCCTAATGGGCCAAAATTGGTTTCTCTTAAATAAGGGTGATTCCTTACTTTGGCCTTGGTATTTGGGTTTGACCCATATTGACCAAAGCCCATGCCTTATGAAATCAATTGAAATCCCATTGGACTTTTAATTAAACAACATTGGATGTTAATTGGGCTTTGAGACCCATTTAGATTAGATTTGGAATCTAAGTCGTTAAAGCGCATTAAAAAGTGTAGATATTTAATTTGGAATTAAATAAATGAATTAGTATTGAATACAAATTAAATTAGATTTAAAGAATAGTTCGATATAATTCAAGAATTCGTACTTCGAGTACTTATTCACAATCGAGTTGGACTCGCGCAAATCAAATCATTGTTTGAACATTGGATGATCACTAATATTCAAAGATTAATTAATTTGATTAGATTGATTGAATAACATGCTATGAATGAATACATGGATGTGATGAATGAATAGCGTATATCGGATGGATATTAGAAGGGAAAGGGCAATTTTAGAAATTGTTGTAAATTTAGAATTTATAAATTAGACCTGTGTGTCCAGCCTTCTCTCTTTATTGATTCTTTGTATTCTCTTCTCACCTAATTCCCCTAAATGTTAATGAGGTTTCTATTATTGTATTGTGTAATTGGGTAGAAGTAGAATAGTGCTATCTGGGGGAGAGGAAATGGAGTGATTTGTTCTAGGAACAATTTGTTAAATATCCATCCGCATATCGTTATTAATTTACTTTCCGCGCCTTATTATGATTTTAGAATGCATGCTCAAGGGTGTATGATGAGACCTAACAAAGATAAAAAATTGGTTGCCAATTTATGCGAAAAACCCTCAAAACATATTAAGCATTTTTCCTTCCATTGAGTGATTCTTACTCAAAATCCAAGATTGGCATTGGTTTGTTGGCCAAAGTCAAGACCTTTGTCAAATTGCGGATGTGTTTCAATCATGAAGGCTTTGTACCACATCGGTGTCTTGTCCAAGTTGTGATTTTTTGGCCAAAGTCAAGATCACTTCTTGTCCATCGACATCGATTACGAAGCTTTCCAAGGTCAATGGGTCCCGCTTAACTGGAATCATTAAGCTTGTTGTGCTAAAGCCAAGGCTTAGTTGATTCAGAGGAAAAGGTTAGGAAAGTATATTAGATATATTGGCATATATATTGTATATATGTTTCGGACTTGGAGGTCCACCTACCGGATCTAGGAATTGGATGAGATCCAATTGATCTTCGAGATCTACCTAGTTAAATATCATACAGCTTGTTGGCCAAAGTCAAGGTTGTGTGTTATTTAACGGGATCCTAGCCCACTAGGAAACTAGGTTTCCCGAGTACTCCACAGAGGGTTAGAGGCTCACCGAAAAATAGTGGGAGGCTAGTATTGAATTTGCAATTTCGTTCAAATACTTAGCTTTACGCGCTTTCAAATTATTTCGTCAAAATTATTTTATTAGTTGGACTAATATTGTGTTATTTTTCTTGTAACAGTTAGACTGTACCCTTACGTTGTTAATTGGATAGTTGGACTATCATAATTAAAATGACTGGAAAGAACAGTGTCTGGGACATCATCATGGGCGATAATGTCTTTAACGGGACTAACTTTTCCAATTGAGAAATGAATCTAAGGATAGTCTTTGGATCCGAGAGGCTGCTATATACTATAGAGAGACCTCTTGGGCCTAAGCCTAGATCTGATCAGTTGCTCGAGCTAGAGCTTTGGAAGACTCATAGCAATGACAATGCAACTGCTCAATCTATTATGCTTGCTGCTATGACTCAGCAATTCCGTCGACAGAACAAGGGATCGGATCCCTATAACATGTTGGCGAAGTTGAATGATCTACACCGATCTAATCTTAGATCACAAAGATATTAGTTACAGAAGAAGCTCTTTCGCGCTTGGATGTCGAAGGGTACATCTGTTGAACATCATATGACACAGATGATTGCCGATATCGAGCAGCTTGGACAAATGGGGATTGTCTTTGAGATAGAGACCTCTATAGATTTGATCTTGCAGTCTCTCCCCGACACTTAGAGTGTGTTCATCATGAACTACAATATGATGAACCAAGAGCAGACTCTTGGAGAGCTGATGTCCACGCTGCGAGAGGCAGAAAAGGAACTTCTTAAGGGCAAGAAGCGCGAGGCGTACTTCGCTTCTACATCTCGGACTCCGAGGGCTGGGCCCAAGGCGATTGGAGGTGTCAAGAAGAAGAAGAAGAAGAAGAAAGGCAAGGCCAAATAATCAAAGGCTTCTGGGAAGCCCAAGGATAAATCCCAAGATGTTTGTCTTCAGTGCGGACAGCGGGGTCACTGGAAGCGTGACTACTGCGAGTACAAGGCACTCAGGAAGGAAATCAAGGTGGGCAAGGCACCAGCCCCAGGTATGTTTGTTATAGAAATAAACATGACTACTTCTAGTTTTAAAAATTAGATTTTTGATTCTGGTTGTGGTACTCACATTTGTACTGATGTGCAGAATCTGCGGATTAGCAGGAGACTGGCTTCAGGAGAGATTGACCTCTGTGTTGGAAATGGGACACCAGTCGCCGTTTTGGCCGTTGGCACTTTTGTTTTAGAACTGCCCTCGGGGCATGTACTTGAACTTACAGACTGTTATTATGTACCTAGTTTGACTAGGAATATTATTTCTGTATCGATGTTAGCCCAATGTGGGTACACTTTTGTATTTAGAAACACTGGGTGTTTTATGTATAAAATGATATAGAAATTTGCATTGTTGTTGTAAATAATGATTTTTATATTTTGAATATAAACCAATCTCAAAATGTAACAAACAAAAGGCTTAAAATAAGTCATAAAGATGAAACTTATATGTGGCATTGTCATCTGGGACACATAAACAAGACCCGCATATCCACACTTTCGAAGAGTGGGTACTTGGACGGATTTGATCCAAATTCATATGACGTCTGTGAATCTTGCTTATTAGGCAAAATGCCTAAATCACCTTTTAGCCCTTGTTCATAGTGACGTTTGTGGGCCCATGTCTAGCCAGGATAGATTTGGATATGAATACTTCGTAACCTTTAGGGATGATGCATCGCGTTATGGTTATGTGTATCTTATGAGACACAAGTCGGAGACTTTTGAGAAATTCAAAGAGTTTCGACACGAAGTAGAAAAACAGACCGGTAAAAGTATTAAGACATTACGGTCAGACTGTGGTGGCAAATACTTGAGCAATGAGTTTCTTGACTACTTGAAAGAATATGGTATTCTTTCATAGTGGACTCCTCTCGGAACACCATAATTAAACGGTGTGTCGGAATGGAGAAACCGAACCTTGTTAGACATGGTAAGGTCTATGATGAGTCGCACTGAGCTGCCTATTTCCTTTTGGGGATATGCATTAAACAGTGCAATACTTATTTTGAATGAGGTTCCGTCAAAGTCTGTTCAAAAGACTCCGTATGAGATATGGACAAGAAATAAACTGGGTTTTTCATTCCTGAAGATTTGGGGTTGTTGGGCATGCGTCAAACGTTTGGAAGGTACCAAACTAGAACCCAAATCGGATAAATGCCTTTTTGTGGGATATCCTAGGGAAACCAAAGGATATTACTTCTATCACCCATGAGAGAACAAAGTTTTTGTTGCTCTACATGCGGTTTTCCTTGAGAAGGAATTCCTAAATACAGTGATAAGTGGGAGGAAAGTAAAACTCGATGAAAATCGGAGTGATACTGTTTCTGGCATAGAATCCTCAACGGAACATGAACAGTTCATTAGGGATAAAGCTGTACCACAATCTTCGAATACACAATGACCACGTAGGTCGGAGAGAGTCAGAAAACAACCTGAGATGTATGGGTTTCTGATCTCACCTCATGTAGATATCAATTTCATAGAGGAAGACGAGCCAGCTACGTATGAGGAAGCGATACAAGGTATCGACTCCGGTTTATGGGAAGATGCCATGAATTCCGAAATGAATTCCATGTATACCAACCAAGTTTGGACACTGGTTGATGCACCAGAAGGCGTAAAGCCTATTGGTTGCAAATGGATCTTCAAGAAGAAGACCGACTGGATGGCAACGTACAAACGTACAAAGCTAGGCTTGTAGCGAAGGGGTATCGTCAACGACATGGTGTCGATTACGACGAAACTTTCTCCACCCGTTCCATGATTAAATCCATTCGGATAATGCTTGCTATTGGTGCATATTTTGATTACGAGATATGGCAGATGGACGTCAAAACCGCTTTCCTTAACGGAAACCTGTTGGATAATGTTTATATGCAACAGCCTGACGGTTTTGTCGTGCCTAAACATGCAAACAAGGTTTGCAAGTTAAATCGGTCCATTTATGGACTGAAGCAAGCGTTTCATTCTTGGAACCAACGTTTTGATGAGATCATAAAAGAATATGACTTCATTCAAAACGAAGATGATCCTTGTGTATACAAGAAGGTTAGTGAGAGCGCACTGACTTTCATTGTCCTTTATGTTGATGATGTATTGCTTATGGGCAATGACATTCCCATGTTAACATCGGTGAAAGCTTGGCTTTCATTAAAATTCTCCATGAAAGATCTGGGAGAAATAGCCTTTATTCTGGGAATAAAAATCTACCGGGATAGATCTAGAAGCTGCTTGGACTCTCCTAGAGCACGTACATTGACAAAGTGTTGGAGAGATTCAACATGGATCATTCCAAGAGGGGACTGTTGCCAGTGTCATATGGCGTTACTCTATCTAAGGACTGTTAGGTTTATATCTAGATCCCAAGATCAAACAAGACATGAAATACATGTGTGAATACATCAACGGAGGTAGCGGAATACTCACATCGATCGGTTGAGATGATTTGAAGACGAACAAAGCCCAAAATGCTCACTGGTTTGGCGCCACTGCTGTGCAGTTCACTGCCCTCCATTTCAGAATTTTGAGCTGCGAAACGGAGCTCCAAGCTTCGTCGAACGGATCCCGGCTCATGGGTGAACCTCCCTAACACCTTCGCAAGTCTCGTAAGTGTGCTAGCACTTGTGTTTTTGCAACAAAAACCACTTATTGCCTCCCTTGAAGCTCACGGCAGTGAGCTGTGAAGAAGAAAGAAAAACAGCCCTTTTGGGCATGAGAAAGAGAGAAGAATTGGTGGTGTTGTGTAATGGTTAAGTTGTAAAATGAATTACAAAAATGCTTTATATATTTTTCCAAAAAATTAATAAGCATTTACCATTTTAATTTATCAAATAAAGTAAATGGTAATGGCTCTCTCAACCACCAACACTATCCAACAACACCCATCACTATTCAATGTCACTTTATCAAAGTGACTTGATGTGTGTCTATCAATCAATCAACTCAATCACATCAATCAATCACATCACTCAAAGTGACTTTTGATTTGACGCTTGATGTGATGAATGATTTGACGCTTGATGTGACTTTCTTCGCCGCACTCGAATTCGAAATATGAATGCGCTCGTAATCACACTCGGGCTCGGTTTCGCTAATTCCCAACTAGCGAATTTTCCGTTGCGTCGTAATTAAATGATTACGCCTAGCGAATTCACAATTCACGTCGCTAACGAATTAATTCTAAATTAATTCGTTCGCCCGAATTAAAATCTAATTTTAATTCCGCGTCGAAATCTAATTTCATTTAATATATCGAATATATTAATTTACCGATTAATTCTAAATTAATCATTCTCTCTCTTTAGACGATATTTTATCCTAGATAAAATATCTCCGTAATTAATCCTATATTAATTTTCTCTCTCTCTTCTACATAATCCCAGATTATTTATGAGTGCGAGTTATGCGTCATCGGTGCATTATCGGGAAGCGACCCATGAGATCCCCGGATAAGTCGGCAGTAAATACGGTCGTCGGAGTATCCGAATCACGTACGTACCAAGTACTACGTTCTACCGATTTACGAGACAAGATTGGCTTCTAGCAAAGCACGAAGTCTACCCAATTCTCCGGTCATATTCATCTAAGAATATTTAAGATCTATATCAAGCGTAGTATACCAAGTATCGTGTATATTGGTCCAGTATCGGATAGTCACGTGCTAGGGCTGGGGCTGGATAAGTGTCTGCCCCGTCCGAAGCACATGTCGGATGTCTGGTAACTAGTCTCTATAATCGGATATACATGACCTTGTCATAATATCCCGATGGCCGGCCAGCACTTAAGAGCACTAATACCGTATCTTGCGTGACATCATCTCCACTATGACTGGAGTGATACTTCCGTCTTGACATCACACCCAATACTCTAGGATTCTCAATATACCCAGCATTGGCGTACACAGAACCTGTTACAGCCCTGGACGACCTCAACTAAGTATATTGATTGTCGTAAGCATTAGCGGTGTAAGTCTCAGGTTAAGACCAAATACACCTACCCTGATTTCGGACTCCCATAGACACATAGTCATAATACCAATGGGATTCCGAGGGGTCTATCCAGAGCGAAGCTGTTTCCCGTACCATCGGTGAAACACAACCTCCTATCGCACTTGCATAAGTATCATATACTTAAATATATGAGAACTATGCCGTTGTGCCCTCACAACGCGCACAAGTGCAATACTAGCCTATTCCGCATTATCGATGTCCAGTCTCGATAATACTACGACTAGGGATATTTAATGATTAATCCTTCGTGGACTGATACTGTCTCATATCATCTCAATCCAGGAACTAATCATATGGACCTCTCTTCATTATATATCTAAGGTGATCTAATCACAAATGATGAGAGTGCAATTTCCTTGTCACATAGTTAATTTGTACAACAACACTATGATCTGTACAAATAGTGACGCTATGGGTCATATATCCAACAATCTCCCACTTGGCACATAGCCAGTCACTCAAGTGTCGCACACCCGAACTATGTACGGTTCGCTCAAATTGCTGAGAAAAGGTTTTCGTCAGCGGATTTTCATGATTATCGTCTGACGCGATTTATACGATCACCACATCGCCACGATGTATGATCCGAACGAATCAGATGAATATAGAAGTATATATATCTGGATCGTCGATGAGACCTTTAATTCTTTAGCCTTGTGCTGACGCCTAGCTCAGCTGCTAACAGAACTATATCTAATCTAATTAGATTTATTATCGACCCAAATGGCTTCTATTGCTGCCTCAGCCGCAGCAATAATCTGCATTTGTTGGTTTATTCCGGCAACAGTATCTTGCTCGGAAGATTTCCAGCTCACTGTCCCGTTATTCAAACTTTATAGTACCTCAGTATTTAACTGTTTGGAAACTTGCGGCAGTGATCCCAGTCACTTCAAGTTCTCCTTCTCCATAGTTTTAGACAGCATCTTTAGTTCTCTAAGATACTAATAGATGTCCTTAACTTCAATCCAGTGACTATCACTTGGATTGTTCTGATTGTGACTCCATATGCTCAAAGCGTATGAGACACCATATCAAGTAGATTTTAAATTTACAATTTCCCAGAGAGTGTTAACAACTCCAAATCTATCCCAGTAGATCTTTATTCCTTGAATAAAGGTTGTTACTCCCCAGAATTCTATGGAGAATTTCTATGAAAGCCAAGCTTTCACCAATTGCTTTATGGGAATTTCATTATCAGTGCTCTCCCACTAACCTCCTTATATACACAAGAATCATTTCGTTTTGAGTCAAATCATAAACCATTATGATTATTTCAAAACGACAGTTCCAAGAACCTTATGCTTGCTTTAATCCAACATGGATCGAATAACCTGCAAACCTTGTTTGTCGGTTATACAAAATCGTCAGGATGTTGTAAGCATCCTCCAAAGGTTTCCTTTTCAGGAAGGCGATTTTGATCTTTAACTGACACATTTCATAAATGAAATATGCAGTAGTATCAACAAGCATCATCAAAATGGATTTACTATGGCAACAGGTAAAAGGTTGAACCGTAATCAACACAATGTTGATAACGATACCTTTCCGTCATAAGCCTAGCTTTGTACGTTGGTATGTTGCCGTCCATGTATGTCTTCCTTGAAGACTTACATTGTACCAATAGGCACAATGCCTTACGGTACAACAACTAGTATCCAAACATAGTTGTTATATATGGAATCCATTTCAGACTCATGGCACTTTGCCTTAAAAGGGAGTTGATACCTTGTATCACTTCCTCGTAACGTAGTCGGTTGATATACTTTTATAAGATTTACATCTTCATGAGGTGAGATCAGAAACCCATACCCTAGGTTGTTTTCTGACTCTCTCCGATCTACCGGGTTCTTGTGTATTCGAAGATTAACAGTATAGATTCATCATTGATGAACTGTTTGTGTTCCATTAAGGACTTGTGCCTTGAACAGTATTACTCCGATTTTCATCGAGTATCACCATCCTCCCACTGACCACTGCATATCGGTATTCCTCTTAGGAAAACCGCATGGTGAGCAACAATCATATTGTTCTCATGTGAGATTTATAAGTACTATACTTATGGTTTCCCTTAGGATAACCTACATTAGCACTTATCCAATTTGAGTCCTTAGTTTGGTATCATCCAAACGTTATGCCTGGCATACCCAAATTATCAGGAATGAGAAACCATGTTTCTTTCCTGTTCATATCCTATATGATATCTGTCAAACAGTTTTTATGGAACCTTATTCTAAATAAGTTTTGCACTGTTAATACATATCCTGTTGAAGGAAATGATAGCTCAGAGCGACTCGTGATATACCTTATCATGTCCAACAAAATTAGGTTTTTAGTTTGGACACACCGTCAAACTGACGTGTCTCGGGAGGAGTCCTCATCTGAAAGAATACTATACTCTTTCATGTATTTTTGAAAAACTTTAGCTTAAGTATTTTCATTACGGTCTTACCGTGACGGCATAATACTATAGTCGATCTGTTTATCTACTTCGTGTCGAAACTATAATAGTTTCCGATTTGTGTTCTTCAAAAGAAACACATAACCACAACGTGATGCCACATCCGTTAAGGTCACGAAATATTCATGTTCACATCTAGCCTAGCTAGATATGGGCCCACTAACTTCACCATGAACGGGCTAACAGATCGGTGGCACTTACACTATTACCAAGTAACAGTGTTTTAGGTACTTTACCTAACAAACTAGATTCGTAGACTTTATTTGAATAGTCAAATCAGTCCTAGTACCCACTCTTCAAAAGTGCGGATATACGAGTCTTGTTTAATTCTGTCCTAGACTACAATGCCACATATAAGTCTCTACTTGATCAAATCAATTTGAGCTATTTATTTTTCATTCTATATGTTTGAGATTTTAATTATATTCAAAATATAAATTCTGTTATTCACATCTAATGTGTTTATCTTAATATCATCTTTATATAATGAAACACTTTAGTGTTCTAAAATATAAAGGTTTATCCACAATGGATTAAACACTGATATAAAGATAATGTCTCTAGTCAAACTAGTTACCTTATAACAGTTCCTAATTTAAGTACACACCCGAAGGGTAGTTCCTAAACTTGGTATCTACGGTCGAAACAGCGACTTTCGTCCCGTTTCCGATTCGCAGAGCAATCTCAGCTTGAAGTCAGTATCCTGCTCAAAGCAGATTCTGAACATCAATACACATATTTTATGTACCACACTAAGTATTTAAAATCTAATTTCAATACTAGTAGTGAACATAACTTGACAATCATTTTTAAAGTAAGAGCCTTGCCCTTTCTTTAATTCCTTCGTGTCTGCCATATCCAAATGGTAGTCACTTTGGGATATGTCAATTATCCTTTTCAATATTTTAGGAACCTTAGGCCAAGCCTTGGGTTTTTAGAATATCGAAACGATGTGCACCTCGTGCTACATGCCAAATTGCAAACTTTGACTTTATCTCTCTAGAATAGTCAATTAATTCTCCAAGAATTATAAATTGCAATTTTAATACTTCTTAATATCTAAAATTAGATTTATGACAAGTATATTAAATTAAGCACTAAATTCATCATCACATAAATCTTCCAAAGATTTTATGCTCTACTTATTTGTTTAATTTTGGGCTTAGGTTTAATAAGTTATTTTATCAAATAAAGTAACCTATTATTTATTCCCAATTTGAAAATTAAATCATTTAAAAATATTTAATCCCAGATTATATTTTAAATATCCAACTTTTCAATTCTTTCTTGATTTCAATAGTCCAACTATTTAATCAATGATTAGTGGTACTATATATTATAATGATTATAATAGTCCAACTATATAATCAATATAATCCAAATTAATTAACCTCAATTACATTGATTACTATAATCCAAATTAAAATCAATTGTAAACTGAAATTAATTAATTCAAATATATTGATTAATATAATCCAATTATATATAATCAAGTATAATACAGTCCAACTGTTTATTAAAACAACAATTTAATATTAGTCCAACTAACATTTAATATTACGACGAAATAATTTGAATGAGCGCGTATGGCGCGTAATTGAACGAATATTGCAAATTCAATTCTTGCCTCCCACTATTTTTCGTCGAGCCTCTAACCCTCTGTCGAGTACTCGGGAAACCGTGTTTCCTAGTGGGATAGGATCCCGTTAAAATATCACACAATCTTGACTTTGGCCAACAAACTGTATGATAATTAACTAGGTAGATCTCGAAGATCAATTGGATCTCATCCAACTCCTAGATCCAGTAGGTGGACATCCAAGTCCGAAACATATATCTTATATATGCCTATATATCGAATATATACCCTAACCTTTTTCCTCTGAATCAACTAGGCCTTGGCTTTGGCACAACAAACCTAATGATCCCAGTCAAGCGCGGACCCATTGACCATGGAAGCTTCGTAATCAATGTCGTTGGACAAGAAGTGGTCTTCACTTTGGCCAACCAAACCACAACTTGGACAAGACACCAATATGGAACAAAGCCTCGTGATTCAAACACATCTTCGACGGACAAGGGCTTGACTTTGGCCAACAACCCATGCCAATCTAGGATCTTGAGTAAGAATCACTCAATGGAAGGAAAAGACGCATGATATTTGACGAGGGCTTTTCGCGTGCAAATTGGCTACCAATTTAATTATCTTTGTTAAGGTCTCATCATCATATACACCCTTAAACATGCATTTAAATACATAATAAAGCGCATATGAAATAAAATAATAATGATATGTGGATGGATACTTAACACATTGATCCTAGATCAAATCTCTCCCTTTCTCACTCAAGCTAGCACTTGTATTACTTCTACCCGTTACACTACACTTCTAAAGAAACCTCATTGACATTGAGGGGAATAGGTGAGAAGAGAATACAAAGAGAATAGAGGTGATAAGGCTGGACACGCAGGTCCAATTTAATAAATCGAATTTATTACAACAATTTCCAAAATTGCCCCACCCGACTAATATCCATCTGATATACATTATTCATTCATCACAACCACGTACTCACACAAAAGCATGCTATCAATCAATCTAATCAAATTAATTAATCTGATAATTATGTGATCATCCAATGTTCAAACAACGATTTGATTTTGGTCGAGTCAAACTCGTTTTGCGAATAAGTACTCAAAGTACGAATTCTTGAATTAAATTAAACTACATAATTAAATCCAATATAATATGCATTTAATTCTAATACACTATTCAATTCCAAATTAAATATTACACTTTATTAATAAACCTTTAACGACTTAAATTCCAAATTTAATCGCTACGGGTCTCAAAGCCCGATTAACATCCAATGTTAGTTTAATTCAAGTCTAATGGGCTTTAATTAATTTCTTAAGGCGTGGGCTTCGGCAACAAAAGCCCAATCAAGGAGTAACCTCATAAGCCCAGAAATCAATTTAGGCCCATTAGGGCCAATTAAACTTTAAAGGTTTATTAAGTCACATTTGGGCTTTATGGTAGTGTTTTGGGCCCAATTGGATCCAATCCATTTGGCCTAAACCCATCTTGATAAAATCAAGCCCAATAAGCCTAATTACAACTTAATAAGCCCAAATCCAATTTAAAGGCCTAATTCATTAAATTACACAAATCCAATTTCGCAATTTAATTACCTAAAGTGCATTACATGATTAACCAACTAAATCAATATTTCCAAAACACTAAATTAGTCCAATAATCATGCTCATTATCATTATCATAT
Organism: Zanthoxylum bungeanum; assembly: GCA_019454045.1. Classification (NCBI taxonomy): domain Eukaryota; kingdom Viridiplantae; phylum Streptophyta; class Magnoliopsida; order Sapindales; family Rutaceae; genus Zanthoxylum; species Zanthoxylum bungeanum. The sequence goes on along the minus strand of SKCR01021040.1, from coordinate 220,118 downwards.
GTCCAACACATAAATTGAAAAATCAAACCCATTACATGCTTTAATGCACTCGGCCAAATGAGGGATTTTGTGTCCGATTTGGTTTCAATCCAATCGAACCCACAATCGACATCAAATCACCATCCTAAATGATTTCCAATACATCCAATGTTCAAAAATCAAAATACCAAGACATTTAAGGGCATCATCCAATTCGACCAACATGATTAATTTGGGGATTTTATGTTCAATTCAAAATCCAATCCAATTCGATTCAAATTAACATTATCCTATATGATTCTAACTCATCCAATGAATCAAAATCGAAAAATTCCAAGAATCCAAAATTCACATTACATTCGGCCAAGGGGAATAATTTGGGCAAAATTGATCCAATCACATTTTGTTGAATTGATCAAATCAATCTTCAATATAACATATATTAAGCATGCTCAAACATCCAATTTTATAAAATCATGCTCAAATACAAAATACCCAATTTTAAGCCCTACAATTTCTTGCTTGAACCTATAGCTCTTGATGCCATTCTTAGGTTTATATCTAGGTCCCAAGATCAAACAAGACATGAAATACATGTGTGAATACATCAACGGAGGTAGCGGAATACTCACATCGATCGGTTGAGCTGATTTGAAGACGAACAAAGCCCAAAATGCTCACTGGTTTGGCGCCACTGCTGTGCAGTTCACTGCTCTCCATTTCAGAATTTTGAGCTGCGAAATGGAGCTCCAAGCTTCGTCGAACGGATCCCGGCTCATGGGTGAACCTCCCTAACACCTTCGCAAGTCTCGTAAGTGTGCTAGCACTTGTGTTTTTGCAACAAAAACCACTCATTGCCTCCCTTGAAGCTCACGGCAGTGAGCTGTGAAGAAGAAAGAAAAACAGCCCTTTTGGGCGTGAGAAAGAGAGAAGAATTGGTGGTGGTGTTGTGTAATGGTAAGTTGTAAAATGAATTACAAAAATGCTTTATATATTTTTCCAAAAAATTAATAAGCATTTACCATTTTAATTTATCAAATAAAGTAAATGGTAATGGCTCTCTCAACCACCAACACTATTCCAACAACACCCATCACTATTCAATGTCACTTTATCAAAGTGACTTGATGTGTGTCTATCAATCAATCAACTCAATCACATCAATCAATCACATCACTCAAAGTGACTTTTGATTTGATGCTTGATGTTACGAATGATTTGACGCTTGATGTGACTTGCGTCGCCGCACTCGAATTCGAAATACGAATGCGCTCGCAATCACACTCGGGCTCGGTTTCGCTAATTCCCAATTAGCGAATTTTCCGTTGCGTCGTAATTAAATGATTACGCCTAGCAAATTCACTATTCACATCGCTAACGAATTAATTCTAAATTAATTCGTTCGCCTGAATTAAAATCTAATTTTAATTCCACGTCGAAATCTAATTTCATTTAATATATCGAATATATTAATTTACCGATTAATTCTAAATTAATCATTCTCTCTCTTTAGACGATATTTTATCCTAGATAAAATATCTCTGTAATTAATCCTAGATTAATTTTCTCTCTCTCTTCTACATAATACCAGATTATTATGAGTGCGAGTTATGCGTCATCGGTGCATTATCGGGAAGCGACCCATGAGATCCCCGGATAAGACGGTAGTAAATACGGTCGTCGGAGTATCCGAATCACGTACGTACCAAGTACTACGTTCTACCGATTTACGAGACAAGATCGGCTTCTAACAAAGCACGAAGTCTACCCAATTCTCCGGTCATATTCATCTAAGAATATTTAAGATCTATATCAAGCGTAGTATACCAAGTATCGTGTATATGGTCCAGTATCGGATAGTCACGTGCTAGGGCTGGGGCTGGATAAGTGTCTGCCCCGTCCGAAGCACATGTCGGATGTCTGGTAACTAGTCTCTATAATCGGATATACATGACCTTGTCATAATATCCCGATGGCCGGCCAGCACTTAAGAGCACTAATACCGTATCCTGCGTGACATCATCTCCACTATGACTGGAGTGATACTTCCGTCTTGACATCACACCCAATACTCTACGATTCTCAATATACCCAGCATTGGCGTACACAGAACCTGTTACAGCCCTGGACGACCTCAACTAAAGTATATTGATTGTCGTAAGCATTAGCGGTGTAAGTCTCAGGTTAAGACCAAATACACCTACCCTGATTTCGGACTCCCATAGACACATAGTCATAATACCAATGGGATTCCGAGGGGTCTATCCAGAGCGAAGCTGTTTCCCGTACCATCGGTGAAACACAACCTCCTATCGCACTTGCATAAGTATCATATACTTAAATATATGAGAACTATGCCGTTGTGCCCTCACAACGCGCACCAGTGCAATACTAGCCTATTCCACATTATCGATGTCCAGTCTCGATAATACTACGACTAGGGATATTTAATGATTAATCCTTTGTGGACTGATACTGTCTCATATCATCTCAATCCAGGAACTAATCATATGGACCTCTCTTCATTTATATATCTAAGGTGATCTAATCACAAATGATGAGAGTGCAATTTCCTTGTCACATAGTTAATTTGTACAACAACACTATGATCTGTACAAATAGTGACGCTATGGGTCATATTATCCAACAATGACATGTGTCCTAAAACTCAAGATGAGAGAGACAACATGAGTCGGATACCGTTCGCCTCGGCAGTCGGATTGATCATGTATGCCATGATATGTACACGACCTGATGTCTCCTATGCTTTGAGAATTTGTAGTCGATATCAGGCCGATCTAGGTGAAGGTCACTAGATAGTGGTTAAGAATATCCTTAAGTATCTTAGACGAACTAAGGATGCTTTCTTAATCTATGGAGATGGAGAACTTGAGGTAACTGGATATACCGATGCAAGTTTCCAAACCGATAAAGACGACTGTAAGTCGCAATCTGGGTACGTGTTTTGTTTGAATAACAGAGCAGTGAGTTGAAAATCTTCCAAGCAAGAGACCGTTGCCGATTCAACAACAGAAGCGGAGTATATCGCTGTAGCTGAAGCAACAAATGAGGCAGTTTGGATCCGAAAATTCCTAATTGGATTAGGAGTAGTTCTGTTAGCAGTTGAGCCCGTTCCATTGTATTATGATAATAACGGGGTTATAGCGCAGGCTAAGGAACCGTGATCTCATCAACGATCCAAACATGTTCTTCGACGTTTCCATCTGATTCGTGAGATCATACATCGTGGCGATGTGATGATCGAGAAGGTCGCATCCGATGACAACATTGCAGATCCGCTGACGAAAGCCATTCCTCAGCAAAAGTTTGAGCGACATGTACATAGTTCAGGTGTTAGATGCTTGAGTGACTGGCTATAGGCCAAGTGGGAGATTGTTGGACAATTATGACCCATAGCGTCACTATTTGTAAAAGACATTGTGTTTTTGTACAAATTAATTATGTAGCAAAGGAAATTGCCTTTTATCATTTCGTAATTAGATTACTTAAATGTGTGAATGATGAGAGTCCTTATGATTAGTTCCGGATTGAGATGATATGAGACAGTATCAAACCACGACGATTTAATCATTAAATATCTCTAGTCGTAGTATTATCGAGACTGGACATCGATAATGCGGAATAGACTAGTATCGTACTTGTGCGTGTTATGGAAGCGTAACAGCATAGTTCTCATATATTTAAGTATTGGATACTTATGCAAGTGTGGTAGGAGGTTGTGTTTTACCGATGGTACGGAAAACAGCTTCGCTCTGGATAGACCCCTCAGAATCCAATTGGTAGTATGACTATGTGTCTATGGGAGTCCGCATCAGGGTAGGTGTATTTGGTCTTAACCTGAGACTTGCATCGCTAGTACCTGCGACAATCAATACGCTTTGGTTTTGGTCATCCAGGACTTTAACAGGTTTTGTGTACGCCTCTTCTGGGTTTATTGAGAATCGTAGTGTATTGGATGTGATGTCAAGACGGAAGTATCACTCCAGTCATATGGAGATGATGGTCACACAGGGATATAGAACTGGTTCTCTAAAAGGTTGCAACCGACGAGATAATATGACTAGGTCATAATTATACGATAATAAAGAGACTAGTTGCTAGTGATCCGATATATGCTTCGTACGGGGCAGACACTATTCCAGCCTCAGGCCTTGCATGTGACATCTGATACTGGATCGAGATACGCAATATTATGTATACTACGCCTGACATAGATTATATATTCCATTAAGAATATTTCTGGAGAATTGGGTAGGCATGGCGCTTTGCTAGAAGCCAACCTTATCTCATAAATCGGTAAGAACGAAGTACGAGGTACGTACGTGTTTGGATAGGCCGACGACCGGATTTACTGCCAACATATCCAGGGATCTCTTGGGTCACTTCCCGAAGATTCACCGATGACGTATGATTCAAGCACAATTAATCTGGGATTAATTACGGAGAGATTTTATATGGGATAAAATACTATTTGAAGAAAGAGAACGATTAATTTGGAATTAATCGATAAAATAATATATTCAATATATTAAACGAAATTAGATTTCGACGCGGAATTAAAATTAGATTTTAATTCGGGCAAACGAATTAATTTAGAATTAATTCGCTAGCGACCTGAATAGTAATTTTGTTTGGCATAATTATTTTATTAAATTTGATTTAATTACGTCGCAACGGAAAATTCGTTAATTCGGAATTAGCGAACCCGAGCCCGGGAGTTTTTACGGGCCCACTCGGATTTCAAATCAAGTGGGGCCCACATGTCACATCATTAGTCACATCACTTGTCACTTTGAGTGATGGGTTTTGGTGAGAATGATTTTAACTTGTTTTACACTCCAAGTTAAAGTGATATGATTGACTTATTACCAAAATTTTGGTAAACCTTTAATTTGATTTTTGAAATCAAATAAATAAAAGAAATCAAGTCAACACACTCCATCTCACTCTCTCATTCACGCAAATTGCAAAGAAATTACACTCTCCTATTTCTTTTCTCTCTTGACCGAAAGTTGAAGGAGGAAGAATAGAAATTTTGTTGCAAAATTTCTAAAGGCTAGCACTTCAAAGGGATCATAACAAGGTGATAGGGAAACCATCCCAATAGCTTGGAATCACCATTGGGATCTTGGAGCTTGGAGCTCAAAGATATAAGGACCTCATTGGCCGAACTCAAATGAAATTTTTGTTGTTCTTCGCATCCTAAATCCGTTCAATGTAGGTGTGTTTCCGCCACTCTTCTTTGCGTATTCATTCTATATCTATGCTTAAATGATCTTGGGATTAACCTAGAAACCCAACAAAACCTTCAATTGAGTAATAACATGAATCAATAACTGAATATCAGGATTTGATACAAGAAGAATTCCTGACGCTTTGCTGCTTTTCTTTGCTGATATTCTTAAAAGTATTTTCCATAGTTTTTATCTTATATTATCAATTCAGCCTTTCTATTTAATTAAGTTGTTGCTAACGTTTTGTTGAAGTAAATCAGTTCTTTTTAACCATCTCTCTAAGGAATCGACACCCAAATAATACTGTGATAGCCGCAATTACTTTTTGGCGTAATCAATGACATTATGGTGTACTCATGTAGTCAACAGGAGCATGCAGAGCATTTGCACCAGATGTTACAAACACTGAGGGAACATAATTTATATGCCAAGCTCTCAAAGTGTGAGTTTTGGTTGACTAGTGTGGTATTTTTGGGGCATGTGGTGTCGAAAGAAATAATCGGTGTAGATGCCCAGAAAGTAGAAGCCATTCAAAATTGGCACCGACCTATCAGTGTGATGGAGATTCGTAGTTTCCTGGGGTTAGTAGGATACTGTCGGAGATTCGTGGAAAACTTCTCTAGAATAGGTTCTCCGTTAACAGAATGTAAAGTTTGAGTGGACAGAGGCTTGTGAGAAGAGTTTTCAGGAACTCAAACGACGGTTGACTACCGCTCCTGTTTTAGCCCTGCCGACAGGATCCGGAGGATTTATAGTGTATTGTGATGCCTCTAGAGTGGGATTAGGATGTGTGTTGAAGTAGAAAGGTAAATTTATTGCCTATGCTTCCATGCAGTTAAAGCCCTACGAATAGAATTACCCCACTTATAATTTAGAGATGGCGGCAATAATTTTTGCCTTGAAGAATGGCGGTATTACCTGTACGGTGAAAATTTTAAGATTTTCACTGACCACGAGAGTCTCAAGTATATCCAAATTCAAAAGGAACTTAACTTGAGGCAGATGAGATGGATTGAGTTATTGAAGGATTATGACTGTTCGATTCAGTATCACCTTGGCAAGGCTAATGTGGTGGCAGACGCTTTAAGCAGTAAGTCCATGGGAAGTTTAGCTCATTTACCAATTGAGAGATTGCGTCCAGCTAGACAAATGTAGAATTTTATATTGGATGGTGTGAATTTTCAAGTAATTGCTCAGGGAGCATTACTAGCACAGATACAAGTTTGATCCACTTTAGTAGATGAAATCAGAACTGCCCAAGAGGCGGATCCTCAAGTTCAGTAGATCAGAGTTAGATTGGAGCAAGCGGCGGATGATGAGTGTTGCATAGACAGTGATGGTCTCCTTAGGAAGCAACACAGAATTGTGGTTCCCCCAGTTAAAGAATTGAGACGTTCACTGTTGCAGAAAGCTCATAACTCATTCTATACCATGAATCCTGTAATTACAAAAATGTATCATGATCTTAAATATCTCTACTGGTGGGAAGGTATGAAAAATGACGTAGCAGAGTTAGTTGCTAGATGCCTCACTTGTCAACAAGTTAAAGCTAAACATCAGAGGCCGGCATGGAAGCTGCAAAGTTTGGATCCGCCTGAATGGAAATGGGAAAAGATTACTAAAGATTTTATAGTCGAACTTCCACATACGCCAAAAGGGCAAGACTCTATATTGGTGATTATGGATAGGTTAACCAAGTCTGCGCATTTTCTGCCAATAAAGACTAGTTTTACAGCATCGTAGTATGTTAAACTGTATTTGGATGAGATAGTGTCATTACACGGTATACCTATCTCGATAATCTCTGATCAGGGCTCCCAGTTCACATCTACGTTTTGGCATTCATTTCAAGACACATTGGGTTCCCAACTATATTTTAGTACGGCTTTTCATCCTCAAACGAATGGTCAGTCAGAATGGACTATACAGACCTTGGAAGATATGTTACGAGCCTGTGTGATCAATTTTGAGGGAAGTTGGGACCAACACTAGCCACTAATAGAGTTTGCATATAACAATAGTTATCAAGAAAGTATTTAGATGGCGCCTTTTGAGGTTGTGTATGGTCGGAAGTGTAGATCCCCAGTGGGATGGTTTGAAACTGGGGAATAAAAGTTGCCCGGACCTGACGTGGTGCAAGAAGCAGTGGAGAAGGTAAAGTTAATCAGGGAAAAAATAAAGGCAGCTCAGAGTCGCAAGAAGAGTTACGCTGATCGCCGTAGGAAAAATTTGGAGTTTCAGGTAGGAGATTTGGTATTCATGAAAGTGTCCCCTTTTAAAGGAGTTATGAGATCCGGTAGAAAGGGTAAACTCAGTCCTAGATACGTTGGATTATTTCAGATACTTCAGAGAGTTGGAGGGAAAGATTATGAACTGGCACTTCCACCCAGTATGGATAAGATACATCCAGTGTTTCACATATCTATCTTGCGCAAGTATTTACAGGATGAGTCTCATGTGTTAGAGCCTCAAACAGTCGACGTCAGTCAAGATTTATCGTACCTGGAACAACCTGTAGCTATAGTGGATAAAGAGACAAGAAAGTTGCAGTCTCGATGGATTCCCTCAGTCAAGGTGGTTTGGCAACACCATAAGAGACAAAAGTCCACGTGGGAACCAGAAAAAGCCATGACAGAGCATAGCCCAAGTTATTCACAGAAGAATGTATGTTTTATACATTTAAGTGTGTTAATTTGAGGACGAATCATTTTAAGGGGGGAGAATTGGAACAACATGAAATTTTATAACCTAACCAGAGTGGTGACTTGGCGACTTAGATAAAAGTTTTCCCCGAGCACTAGCAGAAATTTGAGGGACGACTTAGTGGGCCAACCTTAAGTCAAGCCCAACTAATTTTGTCGTAACAATTGGGCCATAATCAAAGTTAGAAAGAGTTTAGCCCAAGTCTAAGGCCATAAGAAATTCATATTTTAGCCCAAATCCCCCATTTTCTTAAAAAGAATCAAACACTCAAGACTTTTCTAGAAATTGCTTGGCCATTGTAGAAACAAAAATAAAAATGGAAACCCTTCATTTCCTCCCTTAGCCGAATTCCCTAAGAGAGAAAAAGGAAAGGGTTTCATTTTCTTGCTAAATTTTTAAGATAACCTAAAATAGGTATACCATCATTCAAGTCAAAAAAGGAGAAATATGAGCTTGGAAACCCTATTGAGAATAAAATTTGAATTTAAGGTGAGTAAGGCTTGACCCAAATCTAAAATTGTTGAGTTTTGATGATTTGATGATTATAGTATATTGTTAACTTGGTTGTGTTGATGAATAGATGGTTATTGAGTCAAGGAAGTTAAGATTTGGTGGAACCTGTCAAGTTGTAAAATCTCTAAGTATGAAACTATGATGAGACCTATAGAATGGATATGGAGGGTGTTAGAGTATGTAATTGATGATATTTGGTGTGCTTATCATAGGTTAAGGCTTAGGTGGGGTTGTATAAGCTTAGAGTGATGATGGAGTTGATTTGAGTCCTAAGAAATAGCCTGGCATCGAAATTGTCTCTGATATTGTTCTGGAATGAGAGCACGGGACGCAGAAAACATATGGGACTCACTGTCTCGACCCAATTTGGTGGAAGTCACGACGCACATCATTTAGCGTCCCGACGCGTGAGGGAATCACGACGCCCAACCCTTGCATCACGATGTGGAGATTAGAGGGTGTTTACTACCTCACTTGATAGGATGAGCATCGCGACGCCTATAATCAGTGTCTCGACGCGTGACCAGAATTCCCAGAATCAATTTTATCAATTCTAGTTTTATCTTAAAAGGTTTAATAGCACTTTAAGGGTTTCGTATGAGTGAATGAACACACAATAATTCATGCCACGAGCATAGAACATCAACCATGTATTACATCTGTATTTCTACTTGTTACAAGAGAACTAATAATTTCTTTGACATTAGATCGACGTCAAGATGCTCGGAGATCACCAATGCCAAGAACCACACCAGACTTGTCGTAGCAATATGAGTGGAGTATCTATTTTGAGTTTTTTACATTTTGAAATAGGGAATTTATTTTCTTGATTATTAAAGAGTTTTATCAAAAGTTTATCAAAACACCGATTTTTGATGACTTGAAATATTTGTTGATAAAAATGATTTCAAAGTGTGACTTCTGTTGGGAAGCGACCGCGAGTGCGCAGCGGAAAATCAAGAAAAAATCAAATTATTATGCCGATATCCCTTTGCCCAAGACCCATTTGTTTTGATTATTCTATAAGCCTAGGCATGTTACTATATATTCTAAGCATAAAAACTCATAAAACATGCAAAGAACGTAAACCTAAACATGCTAACTATCATAAGAACTCTAATTAAAATAAAGAAAGAAAAATGCTTACTTGAATCGAAGACTCCTCCTGTTCTCCCTCCAATCTAAAAGCTTTTCTCGAACTCAGGAAGTTCTTCCACGTTCCAAAGAGCCACCCAAGTGTGTGGCCTCCAAAGGTGCACACACCAAAGCCAAAACTCAATGGCAAGACTACACCTTGAGTGCACGGGTATTTTGCCCTTGGTGCTAGCCTAGGAAAATACCTCAAAAGTTTTAACTCGAGGTTCCTCTAGTCAATTAGACTTAAGGATCCTCAAAATCAGTGACTTACTCTTAAACTTTAGAGTTGCTCACTTATATAAACCCAAGATATGAAAGGTTTGGTGCAAAAATTTGTAAAGAATTCATTGGGTTTATATAGGTGCTGCAAAGACAACAAAATTAATTAAGAATCCAATATGGGATAAATGCTAATTTAATCTTAGCCATTGGATCTTAATTTAGTGGTTTAATGAGATTATAAAACCCTAATAAGAGTTTGGGCCGAATTGGAATTCAAAACAAATAACAAATAAAAAAATTTACTATTCACAATTTTTATTTATTTATTTATTTATTCCAATTCCCAAAGTGCCCCTATCGTCATTCACCAATCCCTAAGCCACTATGGAACCTCATAAATGATATGTTCAATAACTAAACGCATTGAACCATTTATGAACAATTCCTACAGCAATCATAGATGCTATTAAATTTGTACTGTGCACTGTTAACCATTGATTTTGACTTTGTTGCCTGTGACCTTTTGGGTTCCCCTCAAGTTGGACATGAAATGAATCTTGATAATTTAATCAAACATAAATTATCCTCCGATCAGATGGTCGTTCGATTTCAATGACCAAGGTTGACATCTAGCAACATGCCAAGGCCCCCAAATGAGAAGGAAAGATATATATACCTATTCTGTATGCGATTTACATATGATACGGTCCATCGCCCCACTTAAGGGCGGATCATATCATCATGCTAGTCTCTCCGCTTTGTGAAGACCCAGATTATTCACAAAACTATGACTAGGAACGTTTGAGAGTAATGATTCTCATAAGGCGTGAAAGCCATCATCTTATTACTCCAATGGCTTTATCACAGTGTTTGATGATTCATATAATTTATGTAAGACGCGTATAATAAAGATTGTCATTTTATTAATTAATGAAAATATTACAAATACATGTACATATGGCCCATCCACAAGTTGGGTATAGGGCATATCCCTAACAATCTCTCACTTGCACTATAGCCAACTAGTATGAATCTGGACACCATACTCTTGGGTGTGTCTATCATACTTTTGTTGAGTCAGCCCTTTAGTTAGAGAATCTGCAAGATTATTATCTGTCGGTATTTTCTCTATAATAACTTCTTTTCTCTCAACAATTTCCCTGATGAGATAAAATCGCCTGAGTACATTCTTGGATTTCTAGTTGGACCTTGGTTCTTTTGATTGAGCAATAGTGCCCGTGTTGTCACAGTACATCGTGACGCCATTCTTTATCGCAGAAAGCACTTCCAGCTCCGTGATGAACTTCTTTATCCAGACTGCTTCTTTAGCTGCCTCAGATGCTGCAATATACTCGGCTTCAGTGGTGGAGTCCACTGTAGTTGACTGCTTTGAGCTTTTCCAACTGACAGCACCGTCATTCAAAGTAAACAGATATCATGTTTGGGATCTGTTCTTATCCCTATCGGTCTGAAAGCTCACATCACAGTAACCAATTACTTTCATCTCAGAACAATCTCCGTATGTCAAGAACACATCCTTAGTTCTTCTCATATACTTGAGGATTGTTTTGACAGCTGCCCAATGTTGCTCACCGGGATTTGTCTGATACCTGCTCGTTATGCTAAGAGCATAAGAGACATCAGGTCTTGTACATAGCATGGCATACATGATCGATAATATTACTGAAGCATAATGGATCCTACTAATATGCTCTCTATCTGAAGGAGTATGTGGACATTGCTACTTAGATCATTTGATTCCATGACAAGTAGGTAAATTACCTCTTTTGGAATCTTCCATTTTGAATTTTTTCAAAACTTTATCTATGTAAGTAGATTGAGAAATTCCTAACAACCTCTTAGATCTATTACGGTATATCTTAATGCTGATGATGTAGGCTGCTTCTCCCAAATCTTTCATGGAGAAATTCTGAGATAATCATTGCTTGGTGGCTTGCATCATGTGATTATCATTCCCGATGATTAATATGTCATCGACATATAATACAAGAAATACAACAACACTCCACTATTCTTCCTGTAAACACAAGGCTCATCTACATTTTTGATGAAGTCAAATTCTTTGATTATCTCATCAAATCGTATATTCCAACTTCTGGAGGCTTTCTTGAGTCCATAAATGGATCGTTTAACCTTGCATACTTTATTATGATCATCCTTAGATGCAAACCCCTCAAGTTGTGTGATATAGACTTCCTCTACGAGGTTCCCATTAAGGAAAGTTGTTTTGACTTCCATCTGTCAAATCTCATAATCAAGTGTGCAGCTAGTGCCAGTAAAATTCGAATGGACTTTATCATTGCAACAGGCGAGAAGGTTTCGTCATAGTCAATTCCTTGGATTTTTCTATAACCTTTCGCCACTAACCTAGCCTAATAGGTTTGGATGTTGCCTTCTGCATCAGTTTTACGCTTGTAAATCCACTTGCAGCCTATAGGTTTTATCCCTTCAGGTGCATCCACCAAGTCCTAGACTTGATTCTGATACATAGAGTCTATTTCAGATTTCATGGCCTCAAGCCACTTGACTGAATCAATGTCATGCATTGCTTCATCATAACTGGTGGGATCCTCATTATCAATGACCTGATCATGTTCCTCGTCAATATGGAAACCATATCTTTCAGGCTCATATCTTTCCCTACCAGACCTTCTAAGTTCATAACCTTGTGGTTGTTTCGTCGCTGCCCTTTTGAGGGGCTTGCGGTTTAGTTTTATGTTAGTTTGTTCTTCTCATACCTCATCGAGGTCAAGTCTACTCCCACTTTATTTCTTGAGAAGGAATTCATTCTCTAGAAATTTAGCATTTCGTGAGACAAATGTTCTTTGTTCATTTGGGACGTAGAACACGTATGCTTTTGAGTTCAAGGCATATCCTATAAACTTACATTTAACTGCCCTATCATCCAATTTATTAGTTTGTGTGAGCTTAACATATGCGTCACATCCTCAAACTCTTAGATAACTAAGAATATGACGTTTCCCAAACCATAAATCATATGGTGTTTGACTAACAGTCTTGGAAGGAACTTGGTTTAGTAATAGCATTGCATTTTCTAAAGCAATACCCCAAAATGAAAGAGGTAGATTCGTGCATGGCATCATTGATCGGACCATATCTAATAATGTCTGATTTCTCCTTTCGGAGACCCTATTATGCTGTGGAGTTCCCGGAGGAGTCCACTGGGAAACAATGCCATTTTCTCTCAAGTAATCTTGAAATTTGTCGCTTAAGTATTCACCACCTTGGTCAGACCTCAGTGACTTAATACTTTTATTAAGCTGGTTTTCTACTTCAGTTTTGAAGTGTTTGAATTTCTCAAAGGCTTCAGATTTGTACCGCATAAGGTACACATACCCATATCGCGAGTGATAATCGATAAAGGTAATGAAGTAGGAGAATCCACCTCTAGCGGTGACTGACATTGGTCCGTATACATCAGAGTGTATGAGTTCTAATGTCTCCGTTGCATGCTGTCATTTACCTTTGAAGGGTAATTTGGTTATTTTACCAAGTAAACAAGACTCACAAGTTCAATAAGGTTCATATTTGAAAGGTCTGGAATACCCATCCTTATGTAGCTTAATTAATCTTGTTTCATTGATATGACCTAAGCGACTGTGCCATAGAAGTGATTCATTGAGGTTGAACATTCTTTGTTAGTTTGTAAGACATAGATACCATTATTCAAAATACCATCTCCATATTTTATTTCATTGAAATAAATAGAACATTCATTACAACTTATTAGGCATGAAAAGCCTTTATTACATAAAGAAGAAATTGAAATGATGTTCTTTACTAGAGAAGGTACATAAACACAATCTTCTAAGTCTAAAACTAAACCATTCGGCAAAACTAATGAATAAGTCCCCACGCAAAATGCAGCCAGTTTTTCTCCATTACCAATGCGTAAGTCAACCTCCCCATGAAAAAGTCTCCTACTGTTTCTCAGGCCCTGCACATTGTTACATAAGTGAGTCCCACAACCGGTGTCAAGCACCCAAATAGAAGGTTCAGAGTTTTGAGAATATAGTTCAATCATATACAACATACCTGAAGCATTGGGCTTATTGGCCTCTTGGGCTTCCCTAGCTTCCTTGGCTTTCAAGGATCTGCAGTCTTTCTTTCAATGACCCTTCTTTCCACAAAAGAAACATTACCAATTTCCTTTTTTCTTCTCCACCTTACCATTGGGCTTTAGGTGATCTGGAGCCTTGGCCTTGTCCTTATTTTTCTTTGGGCCTCGTGGCTTCAGGTCCATACCCGTAAGCATGACGGAGGTTTTAAGCTCTGATTTCAAGTCTTTCTCATCTTACTTTATCAGATTGTGCAATTCTGCTAAAGTAGCTTCTTTATTAGACAGATGAAACTGCATAATAAAGTTAGAGAAGTCTTTTGGTAAGGACTGAAGAATTAGATCGTCACCTATCTCATGATCCATGATGAACCCGAGGTTGGCCAATTTTTCAATGTGGCCAATCATCTTAAGCACATGTCCACTAACAGATCTTTCTTTATACCTTATTTGGAATAAGGCACATGACACTTGGAATCTCACGGTATGAACGGAAGTTGCATACAACTCCTTCAAGTGAAAGATGATGGTTTGAGCATCCATATCTTCGTGAGCTTTCTCAAGTTCGTCCGACATAGAGCCAAGCATTATGCAAACTGCTTGCTTATCATCATCGACGTGTTTCTTCCAAGCATCAAATGTATTTTGGTCAGCATCTTCTGCAGGTTCAGGGGGAAATGGTCTTTCAAGAACATTGAAAATCTTTTCTTGTCGTAAGACAATTTTAAGGTTTCTAAACCAGTCATTGTAGTTGTCCCCTTTGAGCTTATGCTCATCAATGATGGAACGAAGTGATATTCTGTTTGTCATTTGAATGTTTGTGAAATATTTTAACCCACCTGTTAAGAGAGAATGTTAAAATTAGGAATATGTTTTCATTAATGTTTCATAATAACATTGGCTTTTAATATTATGAAGTTGCTCCCACTCAATTGTTTTAAAATTTTAAGCAAATCGAATCAACCCCAATATGATGGATTTCTTGTGGGCAAGGATCCCATTATCGTCATTTCACAACTCCGACTAGGGCCGGTCATTATAAAATACGATAATAAGGTAGGTTCCCAACCAATTTATGATATAAATCACAATTCCTTCATCATTGGGTTGGGCAATCAAACATGTCATAGCTTATGCTAGTCCTTGTGGACACCCAATCTTTGCCACTAAGTTATAAGACCACGCCTAAGGTTCGCTGCGTCTAATGACTCAGAAAAGTCAAACCATTGTCAATAGTACGATTTAGGGACAAATTGGTATTGGTCAGTCTGGTAAAGCCTAGTTCTGCCAATACGGTTTAAGTCATTTGGGTCTATACTTTACAATGGGAGGCAAATTTTAGACTTAAATTATTATTGAGGATTTTAGCAAGTTTAAGTGAATAACTGTCAAATGGATTCCTCCATTGAAAAATCCCCAGATGGAGGGTGGAGCGAACTCTCTTAAATACCCTTACCTCTTAAGCTCTTATTGCCTTGGTGACAAGAATAAACAATAGATCCTCCAAATTAGTCCAACACTTTAAATATGCTTTAAGGTAAGCTTTGAGTAAATGATTATCTAGATGTCTTCATAGCTTTTTGTTTTAGCTATAAAAAGGTAGTGAGTGAAGGAAGACACCAAATCATTATCTAACTCTAGTAATACCTTTGGTTAAATTAACTTTAGTTTGGAAAGTTTTATTAACGCCTTGGTCTCACCCCACTTGTATCTTTTATAATGTCTTTTATTATAAACAAGTGATTTATATTTATTAGCCTTAAAGGTAATAAATCTCTAAGTTCATCACGGAATAATTACTTAGCTAAGGGATAAGCAATACACTCTCTATTTCCTTAGAAAATCTCTAGATGCTTGCACCATAAAATAATCATGCCAATTCTAATCATACATAGAATCATCAAGCATATGAGTTTTAATATGTTTGAATTATTTTAGGCATTAAATAACTTTGATTAATATTTAATTATGATATTGCATTTTATTTTAATCAAATAAATTTACTATTCAAGTTTTTTACAGATGCGTGAACTTTAAATGCAATTTCACAATTCAAATCTTAACCAAATCATGCAAAACTTATGCCTAAAAGTAAGTTCAGGGTGTTAGCTTTCCAACGAGCTTTTACACACCAAATTCTGAGTTCAAATGAGAGAGAACTAATCAAAACAAAAACGGTGCTCTGATACCACTGTTGGGAAGTGGCCGCGAGTGCGCAGCGGAAAATCAAGAAAAAATCAAATTATGATGCCCTTATCCCTTTGCCCAAGACCCATTTGTTTTTATTATTCTACAAGCCTAGGCATGTTACTATATATTCTAAGCATAAAAACTCATAAAACATGCAAAGAACATAAACTTAAAGGTAATAAATCTCTAAGTCCATGTTCCAAAGAGCCACCCAAGTGTGTGGCCTCCAAAGGTGCACACACCAAAGCCAAAACTCAACGGAAAGACTACGCCTTGAGTGCACGGGTATTTTTCCCTCGGTGCTAGCCTAGGCAAATAACTCAAAACTTTTAACTCGAGGTTCCTCTAGTCAATTAGACTTAAGGATCCTCAAAATCAGTGGCTTACTCTTAAACTTTAGAGTTGCTCACTTATATAAACCCAAGATATGAAAGGTTTGGTGCAAAAATTTGTAGAGAATTCATTGGGTTTATATAGGTACTGCTAAGACAACAAAATTAATTAAGAATCCGATGTGGGATATGTTGGACAATTATGACCCATAGCATCACTATTTGTACAGAACATTGTGTTGTTGTACAAATTAACTATGTGACAAAGGAAATTGCTCTTTTATCATTTGTAATTAGATTACCAGGATATATAAATGATAAAAGTCCATATGATTAGTTCCAGATTGATAAGATATGAGACAGTATCAACCCATGAAGGTTTAATTATTAAAACATCCCTAGTCGGAGTATTATCGAGATTGGACATCGATAATGCGGAATAGACTAGTATTGCACTTGTACATGTTATGGGAGCATAACAGCATAGTTCTCATATATTTAAGTATTGGATACTTATGCAAGTATAATAAGAGGTTGTGTTTACCGATGGTACGGAAATAGTTTCGCTCTGGATAGACCCATTGGAATCCCATTGGTAGTATGACTGTGTGTCTATGGGAGTCCGAATCAGGGTAGGTGTATTTGGTCTTAACCTGAGACTTGCACCACTAATACTTGCGACAATCAATATACTTTGGTTTTGATCGTCCAGGGCTTTAACCGGTTCTGTGTACGCCTCTTCTGGGTATATTGAGAATCGTAATGTATTGGGTGTGATGTCAAGATGGAAGTATCACTCCAGTCATAGTGGAGATGATGATCACATATGATACGGAACTGGTGCTCTTATATGCTGCAGCTATCGGGATATTATGACTAGGTCATGTTTATTTGATTATAGAGACTAGTTACCAGAGATCCGATATGTGTTTCGTACGAGGCAGACACAATTCCAGCCCCAGGCCTAGCACGTGACATCTGATACTGGATCGCAATACGCAATAATACGTATACTACGCCTGATATAGATTACATATTCCTTTAAGAATATTTCTGGAGAATTGGGTAGGCGCGGTGCTTTGCTAGAAGCCAACCATGTCTTGTAAATCGGTAAAAACGTAGTACTAGGTACGTACGTGTTCGGATAGTCCGACGACCGGATTTACTGCCAACATATCCGGGGATCTCATGGGTCACTTCCCGAAGATTCACCGATGACGTATGACTCACACATTATTAATCTGGGATTAATTAATAAAGAGAGAAAATTAATCTGGGATTAATTACGGAGATATTTTATCTGGGATAAAATACTATTTAAAAAGAGAGAACGATTAATTTGGAATTAATCGATAAAATAATATATTTGATATATTATACGAAATTAGATTTCGATGCGGAATTAAAATTGTATTTTAATTCGAGCGAACGAGTTAATTTAGAATTAATTCGCTAGCGATGTGAATAGTAATTTTGCTAGGCATAATGATTTAATTAAATTTGATTTAATTACGTCGCAACGAAAAATTTGTTAATTCAGAATTAGCGAACCTGAGCCCGGGAGTGTTTGCGGGCCCACTCGCATTTCAAATCAAGTGGGGCCCATAAGTCACATCAAGCGTCACATCACTAGTCAACTTTATCACTTTAATGTGATGGAAGTTGTTGGTTGATGGTTGAGTGTGAAACACACTAATTTGATGGTTGAAAGACATATATCATATTTTATTATTTTGATATTTGACTTTCATTTTTGTGTATTAGATTACATAACACACACACAACGCTTTCTCTCTTCCTCCTCTCCCATTCGGCCAAGGGCCATTTCCCTCCTTCTCCATTTTCTGAAAATGCCGAGAACAAGAAGAAGCAAAGGAAGGATTTGTGGAAAATTTTTCCAAGTGCTAGCACACTGAAGAGTCATCCAAAGGTGATAGGGAAACAAACCCTTGAGCATGGAATCTCAAATCAAAGCTTGGAGCTTGAAGAACACAAATGGAGCACAAAAAGGGGCAAAGCCGAGAGCTTCAAGGAATGAGCAAAATTTTTGTGTTTCGTATCGCAAATCCGATCATTGTAAGTATGATTCCGCCATAATTCTTTATTGTATTCACATATTTTCATTTCTTGAATGATCTTGGGACTATAGTAGAAACCCAACAATGGTATCAAGAGCGTTATTTAAGCATGAAATTGGATTTAGGGTAAAATTGGGTAAAATTGATTTGAGCATGTTTGGATGAAATTGATTGTTTGAGTATGCTTGAATGATGATAACTTAGAGTTATTTGTGATAATTTGATGAAAATTGAATTGGATCAAATTTTCCCTAAATTATTGGCTTAGCCGAAAGTTTGATGTTACCCTAAGTCATGGTGATTTTGTTTTTTGAATCATTAGATGAGTTTGAAAGACTAGGGAAATGTTGATTTAGGATTTAATTGGATTAAAATCGAAATCGGACAAAAACCCTAAATTGCCGTGAGCTTATAGCATGAAATGGGATTGATTTTGCTTCAATTGTGTTGGACATGAATTAATAATTAGAAAGCATGATTAATTCATTAAATTAGTATTTTGGAAATGTTAATTTGAGTAATTAATTATGGCTTATACACTTTAATTAATTGAATTGTGAAATTTGGAATTTTGTAATTTAATTAGTTGGGCTAAATTTGGAATTGGGCTATAAAGTTGTATTTGGGCTTAATGGGCTTGGTTGGGCCAAGTATGGTTTAGGTTAATTGGTTGGATCCAATTGGGCCCAAAACCATATCCATAAAGTCCAAATATAATATAATGGACCTTTAAAATTTTAATTGGGCCTAATGGGCCTAAATTGATTTTGGAAAATAAGGGTGATTCCTTAATTGGGCTTTGATATTTGGGTTTGACCCATATTGACCAAAGTCCATGCCTTATAAATTAATTGAAAGCCCATTGGACTTTAATTAAATTGACATTGGATGTTAATTGGGCTTTGAGACCCGTAAAGATTAGATTTAGAATCTAAGTCGCAAAAGGCTCATTAAAAAGTGTAATTATTTAATTTAGAATTAAATAAAGAATTAGTATTGAATACAAATTAAATTGGATTTAATGTTGTAGTTTGATATAATTCAAGAATTCGTACTTTGAGTACTTATTCTTAAAACGAGTTTGACTCGCGCAAATCAAATCGTTGTTTGAACATTGGATGGTCATTAATTTCAGATTAATTAATTGGATTAGATTGATTGATAACATGCTTTGTGTGAATACATGGATGTGATGTATGAATAATGTATATCGGATGGATATTAGATGGGTGAGGGCAATTTTGGAAATTGTTGTAATAAATTTAGAATTTATTAAATTGGACCTGTGTGTCCAGCCTATTACCTCTTGACTCTTTGTATTTCTCTTCTCACCTATTCCCCTCAATGTAAATGAGGTTTCTTTAGAAGTGTTATGTAATTGGGTAGAAGTAAGATTTGTGCTAGCGGGAGAGAGGAAATGGAGAGATTTGTTCTAGGAACAAAGTGTTTTAAATATCCATCCGCATATCATTATTAATTTATTTATGCGCCTTATTATGTTTTTAGAATGCATGTTTAAGGGTGTATGATGAGACCTTAACAAAGATAATTAATTGGTTGCTAATTACGCAAAAAACCCTCAACATATATTAAGCGTTTTCCTTCCATTGAGTGATTCATTCTCAAGATCCAAGATTGGCACTGGTTTGTTGGCCAAAGTCAAGGCCTTTGTCCATCGCTGATGTGTTTGAATCATGAAGGCTTTGTTCCATATCGCATATCTTGTCCAAGTTGTGATTTGTTGGCCAAAGTCAAGATCACTTCTTTTCCATCGACATCGATTATGAAGCTTTCCAAAGTCAATGGGTCCCGCTTAACTGGAATCATTAAGTTTGTTGTGCAAAAGCCAAGGCTTAGTTGATTCAGAGGAAAAATGTTAGGAAAATATATTGGATATATTGGCATATATAAGATATATGTTTCGGATTTGGATGTCCACCTACTGGATCTAGGAATTGGATGAGATCCAATTGATCTTAGAGATTTACCTAGTTAAATATCATACAGCTTGTTGGCCAAAGTCAAGGTTGTGTGTTATTTAATGGGATCCTAGCCCACTAGGAAATAAGGTTTCCCAAGTACTCAACAGAGGGTTAGAGGCTCGCCGAAAAATAGTGGGAGGCAAGTATTAAATTTGCAATTTCATTTAGATACTTGCCAATACGCGCTAATTTCATTTTTCATCATTACTCGAATAAATATTAGTTAGACTAATATCGTTGTTTTAATTAAATAGTTGGACTGTATTCAAACTACTTCAAATTATAGTTGATTATATAATTGGATTATAGTAATCAATATATTTGAATTTAAATAATCAAATTATAGTTGATTATATAGTTAGACTATAGTAATCATTATATTAAATAGTACATGAAATCGTTGATTGGATAGTTGGACTATAGCAATCAAGATAACTGAAAGATTAGTGTTTAAAACATAATCCTGGGTGAAAATGTCTTTAAACGGCTCCAATTTTCAGATTGGGAAAAGAACCTCAGGGTAGTCATGGGAATCGAGAAGTTGCTTTATTTGATAGAGAAACATCTCGGGCCTAAGCTCGGAGTTGAGCAAATAGTAGAACATGATCTTTGGAAGATTCATGTGATGATAACTTTAGTGCTCAATCCATTATGGGCATGCATTGGGGGACGGTGATACATAACGCCCCAATGGCATGGGTTTGCACACCTTATTTTAGATCAGTAGCTTGGGGGACGGCGATAAATAATGCCTCAAGACCACAATTTTAGGCGTATGGGGGGACGGCGATACGTAACGCCCCCATGCATCAAAGTTTTATAAATCTCTAGAGGTTTTCAGACCGATGACTTTATGAAATGATTTTCTTACATATTTTGAAAGATAGACATGATTTCAAATTTATGAATTCGGATAGATAGTTATTTTTTGCGAGATTTCGACACAAGTATTTCTAACATTATTTTCTGGTTTTCCACAACTCTAAGGGAGTCTTAGGAGCTGACTTAAATGGAACTACATTAAGGATATACATTACAGTTTGCAATGCATACCCCCAGAACGAACTAGATAATGCACTATAACTAAACATAGTTCTTATCATGTCTAGTAGGATCTGATTTCTCCCACAACACCATTTTGCTGTGGTGTTTCAGGTGATGTGAGTTAGGATATTATCCCATACTCAAGTAAAAATTCCTTGAATCTCTGTCAATATATTATCTTCCATGATCTGATCATAGAGTTTTGATCATTTTACCTAATTGGTTCTCAACCTCCGCATGATACTCTTTGAACTTTTCAAAAGTATCTGACTTCTGCTACATTAGGTAAACATACCCATATCTTGAATAATCGTCAATAAATGTGACTAAGTATTTATAATCACCTCGGGCTTTTAAATTCATCGTCCCGCAAACATCAGAATATAATAGCCCAAGTGGTTGATTAGCTCTTATACTTTTTCCAATAAGAGATCCCTTGGTTATCTTTCCTTCTAGACAGGATCACAAATTAGTAAATTTCCAAGTTTTAACTGGTTTAAAGCTCTATAGTTAAGAGTTTCATGTACATATAGTTAATCCATTTCTACCAATAATAACCAAATTACTATTAAACGAATTGGACAAACCATCATCCAAAACTTTTGAAACAGAAATCAAATTCCTACGAAAACCATGAATAAATAACACATTGTTCAAATTTAAATAACTATTATTATAAAACTTAAACTAGAAACTTTCACTGCTCTTGCTGAAATGCAATCCCATGTCACGACCCTCATAGTATATTCACCTTCAACAATGTCTCTACTTGAGTCAAGTAGTTGCAAAGAAGAACAAACATAGTTAGTGGCTCCAGAATCAACAATTCATGCGGACTTATTATCATGCACTAATAGAGATTCGATAACAAGTAAATCATATTTACTTGTAGCCTTTTTCTCTTTCAACTCAGTAAGGTATTTATGACAGTTCCTTTTCCAATGTCCGTCCTTGTTGTAGTGGAAACAATTTCCATTGGGTTTGGCATCCTTGGATCTTTTATTGTTCTTCTTTTTCATAGACTTCGTCTTAGCCTTCCCAGTGTATTTCTTCTTGTTCTTGGCAGATTTAGAAGATTCAGAAACATTTTCCTCTCCACTGGGCCTACGAGGATCCACCAGCATAGACTCATAATGGGTGAGCTCATTCAGAAGCTGAGTCAAAGTAAAAGACAACTTGTTCATAACACAGTTGTTTTTAAACTGCCGGAAACTCATCGGAAGAGTTTCCATGATCATGGTCACCTGGTACGCTCATCAATAAGAGCTCCATGAGTTTCGGCAATATTGAGATAGGCCATCATCCTTAAAACGTGCTCTCGGACTGAAGTCTCTTCTTTCATCCTAACAGCTATAGCTGAGACCATGGCCTCATGCCGCTGATGCTCCAAAGGCTGCTCGAACATGCCCTATAATGACTCCATCATCTGAGATGTTGTAGCCATAGGCTCATGCTTTACAGTAAAAACCTCGGACATCCCTACCAGTAAGTAGCATAGGGCTTTCTTATTAGCCGCGACCCATTTCTGGTAGGCATCGTGCACAGCTTGGCCAGAGTTTCTGGCCGACTTGGGAGGACACACCTCCGCCAGGACAAACTTATGGTCTTCACATACCATAATGGCGTAGATGTTACTTTTCCATTTGACATAATTTTCTCCCGTTAATTTATCGTTAGAGAGAATGGCAATTATTGGAGAAACCATGACTGAAATAAAATAAAGTAAACATGTATTTAATATTCATTTATCGCATATTAAAATTATAAAATATTTAGGCATAAAATTAAACATGATGCCTGAACCATGAATAATGAATTAGAATTCTAAGAGAATTACTATACCACGGAAATCTATCATCCCATAAATAAGCGTCGTCGTATGGTAGGTCAAGTATTTGCATGATGGATCGAGACAATCACAATTGAATAATATATACTAGAATAACTCTTATTCCCATATTAACCAACCATTGTTTGATTTGATCAAGGAATTTTGATTAACATTTAATCATTCATTTGTAAGGTTACCCGTTATTTCGGAACCCTTGGACTTAATTACGAAGTGTCACCGTAGGGTAGGTCAGTTCACCAAATCCATCTAGAATCTCTATCCTCTCATAATACAAACTTGATATTGACCCAAAATGGACACTATCAGTAGGGGACGAAAACAAAACTGTTTCGAGGCGCCTTTTGAATCTCACGTTTTAGAACTAACAACGGAGATCGCGGGATATATTATCGTATATCCATCTCCCACTCACTATTTTAAATTTAAGGTTCTATTTTAAAATATCTAATATTTTAATTTTACTAGTGTCAATAAATTTATGGCGGTAAACACATAACTTTTATATACACTAGTGCACTATTAGTGACCTTACTAATTTTAACTCTTAAAATTTAACTCACTAATATCCATTAGTCTATACTAATTATTTTACTCAATTAAACTAATTTAATTAAGCTAGTTTTAGTGACCTAATATATTTTAACTCTTAAAATATTGGAACAATAACAAGTTTAAAATTTAAAATTCTAAAGTGGTCAAAATTATAATTAAATCATTTAATTAATCTAATCGCGTTATAAATTCCAATGGTATGTGGAGTTGTATCCCAAGTACATACCACATTATCGTCCATTCGAAATCGATTATAGAATTTACGTTCGGGTTTCCATCCTATATATCAATGGAATTCATGGTGTACTTATTAAGCCCATTATTTTAGAATTTCAAATTTTAAACCATAAAAACAATTAATCTAATTAATAATTTTTCATATATACCATATTCCAATTTAACCATTTTAAATTACATAAAATTATATTTTATGTCTAGAATATTCATGAATCCAAAACATATTATGGCATGTGAAAATACAAGAGTAAACACCCTACACTATATGACATGTTATTCAAACATTCCGAATTAAAAATACATATAACATAAAAATAAGTTTACATTGACCGGTCTCTTATTTTTCCTATACTAATCTAATTAGTACATAAAATTGTCAAGGCATCCATTGTCTTCAAATCTTGCACCATGGTGGTGTTGGCTCTTTTTACGACTTTGGTGCTCCAAATTACAAAAAAAAAATGAAATTTTACATAGGAATATTAAATTACAACATTTGTAAAAATTGTTCTTATGGCCTAACGTCCCAAAAACAAAACCAACATAAAAATAAGAGCCGAAAAAATTTACGATTAATGTAAAAACCATTCATCACATGAATGAACAATAACCATTCATCTCGTGAATATTATTTTGTGCCTACTCATCTAAACATGCATATAATTATTCATATCTCATATAAACAAATAAAAATAGTAACTTTAAATGAAAAATAGAAAGGTTAAGAATAATTTTCAACCTCGCTTTGATACCAATTGTAGGAACCGATTTCTTACCGCAGTGGAAACGCCTTAGTTACCCGGAATCGGACTTGAAATTTTTTTGCCTTTCCTCTTTTGCAGCCCAATGTTACCAGCTCTTTCACTGAATTTTTTTTTTCTATTTTGAATAAAATTTCAGCCCCGGACAGCGGATCAAATCTGGACTGTTTTGGACTCGAAATCGTGCCCAGCTCGCTGCCCAAATCAGCCCATTTATACGAGAACTGCCAATGTGTTTCAAGTCTATTTTCTAGTTAAAACATCCCCAATACAGTCTTAAAACACCCTTAAATATTCCTTAATATTTGTGGATAGAAAATAATTCGAATCGAGCCCCGTTGCACAAGATGGTATGCGGCTTTGAGTAGAAAATTGCTCACTATCATGTGATGTATTGAGAATGAGAAGATGATGAGTTTTTATTCGACACCAAATAGCCTTCCGTTACTCACAAATAAATCTTTAAATTCTTTAAAGATTAAAATATCACGCAAGTTTTTTTTTGCTTTTGGTTTTTCTTTGGTCTTACTTTTCTTTTCTCAACTTTTGAGAGAATACAAAGAACAAGAAAAGGTGGCTAGGGTTAGAATGGCTTAGCTGTTGGAGAATTATGATCCATAACATCATTATTTGTACAGATCATGGTGTTGTTGTACAAATTAACTATGTGACAAAGGAAATTTCCCTTTTATCATTTGTAATTAGATTACCTAGATGTATAAATGATAGAAGGTCCATATGACTAGTTCCAGATTGAGATGATATGAGACAGTATCAATCCATAAAGGTTTAATCATTAAATATCCCTAGTCAGAGTATTATCGAGATTGGACATCGATAATGCGTAAAAGACTAGTATTACACTTATGCGCGTTGTGGGAGCATAACGGCATAGTTCTCATATATTTGGGTATAGGATACTCATGCAAGTGTAATAGGAGGTTGTGTTTACCGATGGTATGGGAACAGCTTCGCTCTGGATAGACCCATCAGAATTCCATTGGTAGTATGACTATGTGTCTATGGAAGTCCGAATCAGGGTAGGTGTATTTGGTCTTAACCTGAGACTTGCACTACTAATACTTGCGACAATCAATATACTTTGGTTTTGGTCGTCCAGGGCTTTAACATGTTCTGTGTACGCCTCTTCTGGGTATATTGAGAATCGTAGTGTATTGGGTGTGATGTCAAGATGGAAGTATCACTCCAGTCATAGTGGAGATGATGATCACGTAGGATACGGAACTGGTGCTCTTATGTACTGCAGTCGTCGGGATAATATGACTAGGTCATGATTATCTGATTATAGAGACTAGTTACCAGAGATCTGATATGTGCTTCGTACGGGGCAGAAGCAATTCCAGCCTCAGGCCTAGCACGTGACATTCGATACTGGATCGTAATACGTAATACTACGTATACTACGTATACTACGCCTGATATAGATCACATATTCCTTTAAGAATATTTCTGGAGAATTATGTAGGCACGGTGCTTTGCTAGAAGCCAACCATGTCTTGTAAATCGGTAAAAACGTAGTATTAGGTACGTACGTGCTCGGATAGTCCGACGACCGGATTTACTGCCAACATATCCGGGGATCTCATGGGTCGCTTCCCGAAGATTCACCGATGACGTATGACTCGCACTTTATTAATCTGGGATTAATTATAAGAGAGAGAAAATTAATCTAGGATTAATTACGGAGATATTTTATCTGGGATAAAATATTATTTAAAGAGAGAGAACGATTAATTTGGAATTAATCGATAAAATAATATATTCGATATATTATACGAAATTGGATTTCGACGCGGAATTAAAATTAGATTTTAATTCAGGCGAACGAATTAATTTAGAATTAATTCGCTAGCGACGTGAATAGTAATTTTGCTAGGCACAATTATTTAATTAAATTTGATTTAATTACATCGCAACGGAAAATTCGTTAATTCGGAATTAGCGAACCCGAGCCCGGGAGTGTTTGCAGGCCCACTCGCATTTCGAATTCAAGGGCGGCCCACAAGTCACATCAAGCTTCAAATCATTAGTCACTTTGATTGATGTGATGTCTAGTCACTTTGAGTGATGTGACAACTAGTAACTTTTGAGTGATTGATGGTGGCGGTTGGATGGTTTAAATGCCATTTACCAAATTTTGAATTTGGTATATCATTTGACTTTATTTTTGAAACAAAATCAACCAACACTATTCTTCTTCCTCTCTCTCTCCACTCACGCCCAAGGGGCTATTTCTCTCTCTTGTGGTTCATCTTTGCCGAGAACCGCAAGGAACAAAATGGAAAATTTGTGGCAAATTTTCCAATGCTAGCACATGAAGAGTCATCCAAGGTGATAGGGAAACAAACTCATGAGCATGGAATCACAAAACAAAGCTTGAAGCTTGGAGATCCATCCATGGAGTTGACCGAATTTGGAGAAGCACAAAAAATAGCTCATTGCCGAGAGCTTCCAAGGAGGAGCAAATAGTTTTGTGTTCGACGCATCGCAAATCCGATCATTGTAAGTATGATTATGCCATACCTCTTTGAGTATTCACACATGTTTCATTGCTTGAATTGATCTTGCGACTAATCTAGAAACCCAACAATGGTATCAGAGCCATTTTGAGCATGAAATTGAAATTAGGGTAAAATTGGGTAAAATTGATTTGAGCATGTTTGAGTGAAATTGATTTTTTGGATATGCTTAAATTATGATAACATAGTGTTATGCATGATCAATTTGATGAAAATTGGATTGGATCAAATTTTCCCTAATCACTAGGCTTGGCCGAATGTTGGACATACCCTAAGTCATGGTGATTTTTGTTTTTGATCATTGGATGAGTTGAAATCAATTGGGATATGTTGATTTAGCATTTAATTGGATTGAATTCGGAATCGGACAATAAAACTCTACAATTGCCGTGACTAGTAGCATAGAAAATGATATGATTTTTTGATTCAATTGTGTTGGACATGTGTTGAAGATAATTAGCATGATTAATTATGTAAATTGATGTTTTGGAAATATTAATTTGGTTAATTAATTATGGCATACACTTTAGGTTAATTAAATTATGAAATTTGGAATTTTGGTAATTTAATTAAATGGGCCAAATTTGGAATTGGGCTTGTAAAGTTGTATTTGGGCTTAATGGGCTTGGTTAGGCCAAGTTTGGTTTAGGCTAATTGGTTGGATCCAATTGGGCCCAAAACCATATCCATAAGTCCAAATATGACTTAATGGACCTTTAATATTAATTGGGCCTAAATGGTTTCTTGGCAAATAAGGGTGATTCCTTAAATGGGCTTTGGTATTTGGGTTTGACCCATATTGACCAAAAGTTCATGCCTTAAGAAATTAATTGAAAACCCATTGGACTTTAATTAAATTAACACTGGATGTTAATTGGGCTTTGAGACCCGTTTAGATTAGATTTGGAATCTAAGTCGTAAAGGCATATTAAAAAGTGTAATTATTTAATTTGGAATTAAATAAATGAATTAGTATTAAATACAAATTGAATTGGATTTAATGTTGTAGTTTAATATAATTCAAGAATTCGTACTTTGAGTACTTATTCTTAAAATGAGTCGGACTCGCGCAAAATCAAATCGTTGTTTGAACATTGGATGGTCATTAATTTCAGATTAATTAATTGGATTAGATTGATTGATAACATTCTTTGTGTGAATACATGGATGCGATGTATAAATAATGCATATTGGTTGGATATTAGATGGGTGAGGGCAATTTTGGAAATTGTTGAAATAAATTTAGAATTTATTAATTGGACCTGCGTGTCCAACCTATTACCTCTTGACTCTGTGTATTTCTCTTCTCACCTATTCCCCTCAATGTAAATGAAGTTTCTTTAGAAGTGTTATGTAATCGGGTAGAAGTAATACTTGTGCTAGCGGGAGAGAGGAAATGGAGAGATTTGTTCTAGGAACAATGTATTTAAGTATCCATCCGTATATCATTATTATATTTATTTATACGCGCCTTATTATGTTTTTAGAATGCATGTTTAAGGGTGTATGATGATGAGACCTAACAAAGATAATAAATTGGTTGTCAATTTACGCGAAAAAAAACCCTCAACACATATTAAGTGTTTTTCCTTCCATTGAGTGATTCTTACTCAAGATCCAAGATTGGCACTGGTTTGTTGGCCAAAGTCAAGACCTTTCTCCGTCGTGGATATGTTTGAATCATGAAGGCTTTGTTCCATATCGGTGTCTTGTCCAAGTTGTGATTTGTTGGCCAAAGTCAAGATCACTTCTTAGCCATCGACATTGATTACGAAGCTTTCCATGGTCAATGGGTTCCGCTTAACTGGGATCACTAAGTTTGTTGTGCCAAAGCCAAGGCTTAGTTGATTCAGAGGAAAATGGTTAGGGAATATATTGGATATATTGGCATATATAAGATATATGTTTCGGACTTGGATGTCCACCTACTGGATCTAGGAATTGGATGGGATCCAATTGATCTTAGAGATCTACCTAGTTAATTATCATACAATTGTTGGCCAAGTCAAGATTGTGTGTTATTTAACGGGATCCTAGCCCACTACGAAACAAGGTTTCCCGAGTACTCCACAGAGGGTTAGAGGCTCGCCGAAAAATAGTGGGAGGCAAGTATTAAATTTGCAATATTCGTTTAGTTACTTGTCATACGCGCTCATTTCAATTTTTCGTCAAATAAATTAATATATTAGTTGGACTAATATTTAATCGTTGTTTTAATTAAACAGTTGGACTGTATTCAAACTATTTCAATTAATAGTTGATTTTATAATAGGATTATAGTAATCAATATAATTGAATTTAACCAATTAAAATATAGTTGATTATATAGTTAGACTATAGTAATCATTATAATAAATAGTACCTAAAATCGTTGATTCGATAGTTAGACTATTGGAATCAAGATAAATGAAAGATTGGCGTTTAAAATATAAACCTGGGTGAAAATATTTTAAATGGCTTTAATTTTCAAATTGGGAATAAAATCTCAGGATAGTCCTGGGAACCGAGAAGTTACTTTATTTGATATAGTGACGTCTCGAGCCTAAGCCCGGAGTTGAGCAAATAGTAGAACATGATATTTGGAATATTCATGTGATGATAACTTTAGTGCTTAATCCGTTATGCTTGCCGCAAAGACTCCTTAATTTCTTAGTCAGAACTAAGGATTAGATCTTTATAGTATGATATTGAAATTGAAGGATCTTCATAGATCTATCCTTAGATCTTAGAAGTAAAAATTGCAATAGAAAACTCTTGGAGAGTTAATGGCTATACTCAAGGAGACAAAGCCAGAGTTTGCAATATGGCAAGAAGCACAAGGCGTATCTTACTTCGACATCCCAGAAGGCCAAGACTTGGCCAAATGCTTCTGGGGTGTGGAAAAAGAGGGCAAAGGCAAAGTCATTATAATGTTCTGGGAAGACAAAGGACATATCCCAAGATATCTGTCTAAACTGTGGCAAACTGGGTCACTGACGCGTGACTGCCGTATGGACAAGGTAGACATGAAGGAATTGAAGACAGGCAAGGCTCCGGCTTCAAATATGTTTGTCATAAACATGTTCACCACGAGTATTAAAATTGGATTTTAGATACTGGATGTGGTACATATATATACATTGATGTGCAGAATCTGCTGATTAGCAGGATACTGACTTCTGTTGAGATTTACCTACGAATTGAAAACGGGACGAGAGTCGTTGTTTTAACCGTAGATACCTAAGTTTAGGAACTACCCTTCGGGTATGTACTTGAATTTGGAAACTGTTAAAATGTAACTAGTTTGACTAGAAACATTATCACTATATCAAGGTTTAACCCGTTGCGGGTATACCTTTATATCCTAGAACACTAAAGTATTTTATTTTATAAAGATGATATTGAGATAAACACATTAGATGTGAATAACAGTATTTATATTTTGAAATGTAAATATAAGTCTTATTGAGGAATACGAACTGACTACGTATGAAGAAGTGATACAAGGTATCGACTCTCTATTATGGCAAAGTGCCATGAAGTCCGAAATGGATTCCATGTATACCAACCAAGTTTAGACACTGGTTGTTGTACCAGAAGGCATTGTGCCTATTAGTACTATATAAGTCTTCAAGGAAGACATACATGGAAGGCAACATACCAACGTACTAAGCTGGGCTTGTAGCGGAAAGGTATCGTTATCAACATTGTGTAAATTACTACGAAACCTTTTACCTGTTGCCATGATTAAATCCATTTGGATAATGCTTGCTGATGCTGCATGTTTCATTAATGAAATATTGCAGCTGAACGCCAAAACCATTTTCCTTAACGAAAACCTTTTGGAGGATGTTTAAAACATCCTCACGGTTTTGTCGTACCAAAACGAGCAAACAAGGTTTGCAAGTTATTCGATCCATTTATGGATTGAAGCAAACATATCGTTCTTGGAATTATCGTTTTGATGTAATCAGAATGGTATATAATTTAATTCAAAACGAAAATGATTCTTCTGTATATAAGGAGGTTAGTGGGAGCGCACTGACAATGAATGCCCTAAGTAATGATGACATATCATTTCTTGGAAATGATATTCCCATAATACAATTGGTGAAAGCTTGGCTTTCATGAAAGTTCTCTGTAGAATTCTTTGGAGAGACAACCTTTATTCTATGAATAAAGATCTACTGGGATAGATTTAAAGTCGTTGACACTCTCCGAGAACTCGTACATTGAAATAAATGTACGCAACCTGGTGTCTCATACGCTTTGAGCATATGGAGTCACAATCAGGCCAATCCAAGTGATAGTCACTGGATTGATGTTAAGAACATCATTTAGTATCTTAGAAGAACTAAGGATGCTATCTTAAGCTATGGAGAAGGAGAACTTGAAGTGACTGGGTTCACTATTGCAAGTTACCCAACCGATAAAAACGACTATAAGTCGAAAAAGGTACTATAAAGTTTGAATAACGGAACAGTGAGCTAGAAATCTTCCAAGCAAGTTACTGTTACCGAATAAACAACAAAAGTGGATTATTGCTGCAGCTGAGGCAGCAAAAGAAGCCTTTTGGATCGATAATAATCCTAATCAGATTAAGAGTAGTTCTGTTAGCAGCTCAGCTAGGCTACAGCACAGGCTAAAGAATTAATGGTCTCATCAACGATCCAGATAAATAATTCAAATATTCATCTGATTCATTCGGATCATACATCATGGCGATGTGATGATCGAATAAATCGCATCAGATGATACACTTGCAAATCCGCTGACGAAAGCATTTACTCAGTAGAAGTTTGAGCGAACCGTACATAGTTCGGGTGTAGGACACTTGAGTGATTGGCTATAGGCCAAGTTGGAGATTGTTGGACAATTATGACCCATAGCATCACTATTTGTACAGATCATGGTGTTGTTGTACAAATTAACTATGTGACAAAGGAAATTGCACTTTAATCATTTGTAATTAGATAACCAAGATGTATAAATGATAGAAGGTGCATATGATTAGTTTCGGATTGAGATGATATGAGACAGTATCAATCCACAAAAGGTTTAATCATTAAATATCCCTAGTTAGAGTATTATCGAGATTGGACATCGATAATGCGTAAAAAACTAGTATTACACTTGTGCGCGTTGTGGGAGAATAACGGCATAGTTCTCATATATTTGGGTATATGATACTCATGCAAGTGTAATATAAGGTTGTGTTTACCGATGGTACGGGAACACCTTCGCTCTGGATAGACCCCTCGGAATTCCATTGGTAGTATGACTATGTGTCTATGGAAGTCCGAATCAGGGTAGGTGTATTTGGTCTTAACCAGAGACTTGCACCGCTAATACTTACGACTTTCAATATACTTTGGTTTTGGTCGTCCAGGGCTTTAACAGGTTCTGTTTACGCCTCTTCTGGGTATATTGAGAATCGTAGTGTATTGGGTGTGATGTCAAGACGGAAGTATCACTCCAGTCATAGTGGAGATGATGATCACATAGGATACGGAACTGGTGCTCTTATGTACTGCAGTCATCGGGATAATATGACTAGGTCATGATTATCCGATTATAGGGACTAGTTACCAGAGATCCGATATGTACTTCGTACAGGGCATACATAATTCCAGCCCCAGGCCTAATACGTGACATCCGATATTGGATCGTAAAACGTAATACTACGTATACTACACCTGATATAGATTACATATTTCTTTAAGAATATTTCTGGAGAATTGGGTAGGTAAGGTGCTTTTCTATAAGCCAACCAGGTCTTATAAATCGGTAAAAACGTAGTACTAGGTACGTACGTGTTCGGATAGTCCGACAACCGGGTTTACTGCCAACATATATGGGGATCTCATGGGTCGCTTCCCGAAGATTCACCGATGACGTATGACTCGCACTTTATTAATCTGGGATTAATTATAAGAGAGAGAAAATTAATTTAGGATTAATTACGGTGATATTTTATCTGGGATAAAATATTATTTAAAGAGAGAGAACGATTAATTTGGAATTAATCGATAAAAAATATATTCGATATATTATACGAAATTGGATTTCGACGCGGAATTGAGATTATATTTTAATTCGGGCGAACGAGTTAATTTAGAATTAATTCGCTAGTGACGTGAATAGTAATTTTGCTAGGCACAATTATTTAATTAAATTTGATTTAATTACGTCGCAACGGAAAATTCGTTAATTCGAAATTAGCGAACCCGAGCCCGAGAGGGTTTGCGGGTACACTCGCATTTCGAATTCAAGTGCGGCCAACAAGTCACATCAAGTGTCAAATCATTAGTCACTTTGATTGATGTGATGTCTAGTCACTTTGAGTGATGTGACAACTAGTCACTTTTGAGTGATTGATGGTGGTGGTTGGATGGCTTAAATGCCATTTACCAAATTTTGAATTTGGTATATCATTTGACTTTGTTTTTGAAACAAAATCTGTTGGACAATTATGACCCATAGCGTCACTATTTGTACAGATCATGATGTTGTTGTACAAATTAACTATGTGACAAAGGAGATTGCTCTCTTATCATTTGTGATTAGATCACCTAGATGTATAAATGATAGGAGGTCATTATGATTTGTTCCTGGATTGAGAATGATATGAGACAGTATCAATCCACGAAGGATAAATCATTAAATATCCCTAGTCAGAGTATTATCGAGATTGGACATCGATAAATACGTAAAAGACTAGTATTACACTTGTGCGCGTTGTGAGGGCACAACGACATAGTTCTCATATATTTGGGTATAGGATACTCATGCAAGTGTAATAGGAGGTTGTGTTTTACCGATGGTACGGGAAACAGCTTCGCTCTGGATAGACCCCCTCGGAATTCCATTGGTAGTATGACTATGTGTCTATGGAAGTCCGAAATCAGGGTAGGTGTATTGGTCTTAACCTGAGACTTGCACCGCTAATACTTGCGACAATCAATATACTTTGGTTTTGGTCGTCCAGGGCTTTAACAGGTTCTGTGTACGCCTCTGCTGGGTATATTGAGAATCGTAGTGTGTTGGGTGTGATGTCAAGACGGAAGTGTCACTCCAGTCATATGGAGATGTGATCGCGTAGGGATACAGAACTGGTCTCTAAAAAGGTTGCAACCGTCGGGATAATATGACTTGGTCATGATTATCCGATAATAAAGAGACTAGTTGCTCGTAATCCGATATATGCTTCGTACGGGGCAGACTGTACCAGCCCCAGGCCTTGCATGTGATCATCCGATACTGGATCGAAATACGCAATACTACGTATACTACGCCTGATATAGATCCTTATATTCCTGTAAGGATATTTCTGGAGAATTGGGTAGGCATGCGCTTTGCTAGAAGCCAACCTTGTCTTGTAAATCGGTATAAACGTAGTACTAGGTACTTACGTGTTCGGATAGTCCGACGAACCGAATTTACTGCCAACATATC
Organism: Zanthoxylum bungeanum; assembly: GCA_019454045.1. Lineage (NCBI taxonomy): Eukaryota > Viridiplantae > Streptophyta > Magnoliopsida > Sapindales > Rutaceae > Zanthoxylum > Zanthoxylum bungeanum. The sequence continues at coordinate 185,208 of SKCR01021040.1, read as the reverse complement.
CGGGGATCTCATGGGTCGCTTCCCGAAGATTCACCGATGACGTATGACTCGCACTTTAATTAATCTGGGATTAATTAGATGAGAGAGAAAATTAATCTGGGATTAATTGCGGAGATATTTTATCTGGGATAAAATATCAATTAAAGAGAGATAACGATTAATTTGGAATTAATCGATAAATTAATATATTCGATATATTAAACGAAATTGGATTTCGACGCGGAATTAAAATTAGATTTTAATTCGGGCGAACGAGTTAATTTAGAATTAATTCGTTAGCGATGTGAATAGTGATTTCGCTAGGCATAATCATTTAATTACGTCGCAACGGAAAATTCGTTAATTTGGAATTAGCGAACCCGAGCCCGGATTGTTTGCGAGCGCATTCGCATTTCGAATTCGAGTGCGGCACGCAAGTCAAATCAAGCGTCAAATCGCTAGTCGCATCTAGCGTCACATCATCATCAATCAAGTGATAGATGTCTTTCACTTGATTGATTGACGCAGTCAATTCATGATTGATTGATGTAGTGGTTAGGGCTTTAATGGTTTGACTTTTGTAAAGCCAAATGTGTGGTAAATGAATTTGAATTCATTTAAGTATTTGATACACAAAATCCAACAATACACAAACTCTCTCTCTTTCTATCATCTCTCTCTCTCGCCATTTGGCTTTTTCTTCTTCACTGGTTCTGGTTTCTGCCGAGAGCCAAGGAGAAAATGGAAGCAAAAGTCGTGATTTTTGTGGCAAAAATCGAGAGCTAGCACTACGAGTCATGCGAAAGTGATAGGGAAGTCCACCCATGAGCTTGGAATCATTTGACGAAGCTTGGAGCTTGACGAAGGACCAACAATGGCCGAATTTGAGGAGGCCCAGCAGCTCACTGCCGAGAGATCCAGAGGGCAGAAAACAAGTTTTGTTCGTTGCCGTTCGCTCAACCGATCGATGTGAGTATTCCGTAACTCCTCGTTGTATTCGTACATGTGTTTTATGCTTATAATCGATCCTCGGGGCCGTAGTAGAAACTCAACAATGGTATCAGAGCGATTAAAGCATGAAATTTGATTAGGGCTTAAAATTGGGTAAATGTATTTGAGCATGATTTTATGAAAATGGATGATTGAGTATGCTTAAATGTGTTTTAATTGAGGATTGATTGGATCAATTTGATGAAATGTGTTTGGAACAATTTTCCCCAAATCACTTTGCTTGGCCGAGAGTTTTCGAACCCTAAAATGTCTTGGAATTTTGATTTTTTGATTCATTGGATGAGTTAGAATCATGTTGGGTATATGATTTAATGTTTAATTGGATTCAATGGATTGGATTTGCAATTTGACAATAAACCCTAAAGCCGAGGACTTTAAGAGCATGTAATTGGGTTTGATTTTTGTTAAATTGTATTGGACATGATTTAATGCAAAAGAGCATGATTAGTTGTGTAAATTGATGATTTGGAAATGTTGATTTATGTAATTAATTATGCTATACACTTTGTTTAATTAGATTATGAAATTGGATTTTATATTTAATTAAATTGGGCTTTAAATTGGATTTGGGCTTTAAAAGTTGTTATTGGGCTTATTGGGCTTGGTTGTACTAAGTTGGGTTTAGGCAAATTGGTTGGATCCAATTGGGCCCAAAACTGCTTCCATAAAGCCCAAATGCGACTAATGGACCTTAATTATTTAATTGGGCCTAATGGGCCTAAATTGATTTCTAGGCTTATGGGGTAATTCCCGGATTGGGCTTTGGTTATTGGGTTTGACCCGAGTTGACCAAAAGTCCACGCCTTGAAGAAATTAATTAAAAGCCCATTGGACTTTAATTAAATTGACGTTGGACGTTAATCAGGCTTTGAGACCCGTAACGATTAAATTTTGAATTTAAGTCGTAAAAGTTCATTAATAAAGTGTAGTATTTAATTTGGAATTAAATAGCGAATTAGTATTAAATACAAATTGAATTGGATTTAATTTTGTAGTTTAATTTAATTCAAGAATTCGTACTTTGAGTACTTATTCGCAAAACGAGTTTGACTCACACAAAATCAAATCGTTGTTTGAACATTGGATGATCACTAATTATCAGATTAATTAATTGGATTAGATTGATTGATAACATGCTTGTGTGAATAGATGGTTGCGATGCATGAATAATATATATCGGATGGATATCAGAAGGGTGGGGCAATTTTAGAAATTGTTGTAATAAATTTGGAATTTATTAATTGGACCTGCGTGTCCAGCCTTATCTCTTATGACTCTTTGTATTCTCTTCTCACCTATTCCCCCAATGTAAATGAGGTTTCCTTAAAAGTGTAGTGTAACTGGTAGAAGTAAATACTTGTGCTAGCAGGAGAGAGGAAAGGGAGAGATTTGATATAGGATCAATGTGTAAAGTATCCATCCCCATATCATTATTATTTATTTATACGCGCTTTATTATGTATTTAGAATGCATGTTTAAGGGTGTATGATGATGGGACCTTAACAAAGATAATAAATTGGTTGCCAATTTGCACTTGAAAAACCCTTGCAAAATATTAAGCATTTTTCCTTCCATTGAATGATTCTTACTCAAGATCCAAGACTGGCATTGGCTTGTTGGCCAAAGTCAAGGCCTTTGTCCTTCGAGGATGTGTTTGAATCACGAAAGCTTTGTTCCATATCAGTGTCTTGTCCAAGTTGTGGTTTGTTGGCCAAAGTCAAGACCACTTCTTGTCCATCGACATTGATTACAAAGCTTTCCATGGTCAATGGGTCACGCTTGACTAGGATCACTAAGTTTGTTGTGCCAAAGCCAAGGCTTAGTTGATTCAGAGGAAAAAGGTTAGGCAATATATTGGATATATTGGCATATATAAGATATATGTTTCGGACTTGGATGTCCCCTTACCGGATCTAGGAATTGGATGGGATCCAATCGATCTTAGAGATCTACCTAGTTAATTATCATACAATTTGTTGGCCGAAGTCAAGATTGTGTGATATTTAACGAGATCCTAGCCAACTAGGAAACACGGTTTCCCGAGTACTCAATAGAGGGTTAGAGGCTCACCGAAAAATAGTGGGAGGCAAGAATTGAATTTGCAATATTCGTTTAATTACTTGCCATACGCACTCAAACAAATATCATTCGTCAAATAGATTAAATGTTAGTTGGACTAATATTTAAATTGTTGTTTTAATAAATAGTTGGACTATATTCAAACAATTAAAGTATAGTTGATTAATATAGTTGGACTATAATAATCATTATATTTATATAGTACCGAAATCGTTGATTAAATAGTTGGACTATTTGAATCAAGATAAAATTGAAAGATTGATATTTAAAACATAATCCTAGGGAAAATGTATTTAAATGGTTTAACTTTCAAATTTGGAATAAAATTTCAGGATGGTCCTGGAAACTAATAAGTTACTTTATTTGATAAAATAACATATTAAGCCTAAGCCCGGAATTAAGCAAATAGTTGAGCATAATCTTTGGAAGATTTATGTGATGATAACTTTAATGTTTAATCCATTAAGCTTGTCGCAGTAGACTCCTTAATTTCTTTGTCATAACTAAGGGTTAGATCCTTAAAGTATGATATTGAAATTGAAGGATCTTCATAAATCTATACTTAGATTTTAGAAGTACTAAATTGCAATAAATAACTCTTGGAGAGTTAATGACTATTCTCAAGGAGACAAAGTCAAACTTTGCAATAAGACAAATAGCGCTAGTCGCACCTTACTTCGATATTCTAGAAACCCGAGGCTAGGCCAAAGGCTTCTGGAATGTGGAAAAGGGCAAAGGCAAAATCATTATAATCTTCTGGGAAGATTAAGGACATATCCCAAAATGTCTGCCTAAATGTGGCAAACGGGATCGCGGAAGCGTGACTGCCGTTTGGACATGGCAGACATGAAGGAATTGAAGACGGGGCAAGGCTCTAACTTCAAATATGTTTGTCATGTTATGTTCACTACTAGTACTAAAATTGGATGTTAAGATACTTAGTGTGGTACATAAATATATACTGATGTTCAGAATCTGCTATGAGCAGGATACTGACATCAATTGAGATTAATCTGCGAATTGGAAACGGGACGAAAATCATTGTTTTAACCGTAGGTACCTAAATTTAGGAACTACCTTCAGGTGTGTACCTAAATTTGGAAACTGTTATAATGTAACTAGTTTGACTAGAAACATTATCTTTATATCAGTGTTTAATCCGTTGCAGATTGACCTTTATATTCTAGAACACTAAAGTGTTTTATTTTATAAAGATGATATTGAGATAAACACATTAGATGTGAATAACAACATTTATATTTTGAATATAAATAAATCTCAGACATATAACGTGACAAACAAATAGCTCAAACTGATTTGATCAGAAGAAACTCATTTGTGGCATTGTTGTCTGGGACACAATTAAACAAGACTCGTATATCCACATTTTTGAAGAGTGCATACTAGGACAAATTTGATTCTATTCAAATAAAGTCTACGAATCTAGTTAATTGGGCAATGTGCCTATAACACATTTACTCAGTAAAAGTGCAAGTGCCACCGATCTGTAAGCCCTAGTTCATAGTGAAGCAAGTGGGCCCATTTCTAGCTAGGCTAGAGGTGGATATGAATATTTCATGACCTTTACGGATGTGGCATCGCGTTATGGTTATGTGTCTCTTTTGAAACACAAATCGGAAACTTTTAAGTTTCGACACGAAGTAGACAAACAGATCGGCTAAAGTATTATACTGTCACGGTAAGACCGTAATGGAAAATACTTAAGCAATAAGTTTCTAAAATACTTGAAAGAGTATAGTATTCTTTCAATGAGGACTTCTCCCGGAACACGTCATTTTGACGGTGTGTCCGAACCGAGTAACCGAATTTTGTTGGACATGATAAGGTTAATCATAAGTCGCTCTGAGCTACCATTTCCTTCAACGGATACGCATAAACAATGCATAACTTATTTTGAATAAGGTTCCATAAAAATCTGTTTGACAGATATCATATTAAATATGAACAGGAACGAAACCGGGTTTCTCATTCCTGAAAATATTTGGGATGTTGGCATATGTTTGGATGATACCAAACTAAAACCCAAATTGGATAAGTGCCAATTGTTGGTTATCCTATGGATACCAAAGTATAGTACTTATACAACTCACAAGAGAACAATTTAATTGTTGCTCACCATGCGGTTTTCCTAAGAGGAATACCTATATGCAGTGGTAAGTGGGAGGAAAGTAAAACTCGATGAAAAATCGGAGTAATACTGTTCCAGGCACCGAATCTTAATGGAACATAAATAGCTCATCAATGATGAAACTATACCATTAATCTTCGAATACACAAGAACCGCGTATGTCGGAGAGAGTTAGAAAACAACCTGGGGTATGAGTTTCTGATCTCACCTCATAAAGATGTCAATCTTTTGAGGAATACCAACTGACTACGTATGTGGAAGTGATACAAGGTATCGACTCCCTATTATGGCAAAGTGACATGAGTCCGAAATGGATTCCATGTATAACAACTTAGTTTGGACACTAGTTGTTGTACCATTAGGCATTGTGCCTATTGGTACTATATAAGTCTTCAAGGAAGACATACATGGAAGGCAACATACCAATGTATAAAGCTAAGCTTTTAGCGGAAAGGTATCGTTATCAACATTGTGTTGATTACGATTCAACCTTTTACCTGTTTCCTCGGTAAATCCATTTGGATAATGCTTGCTAATGCTGCATGTTTCATTTATGAAATATGGCAGCTAAATGCCAAAATCGCTTTCCTGAAAAGGAAACCTTTTGGAGGATGTTTACAACATCCTGTCGATTTTTTCGTACCAAAACTAGCAAACAAGGTTTGCATGTTATTCGATCCATGTTTGGATTGAATCAAGCATTGAGTTCTTGGAATTATCGTTTTGATGTAATCATAATGGTATATGATTTAATTCAAAACGAAATGATTCTTGTGTATATAAAGAGGTTAGTGGGAGCGCACTGACAGTGGCTGTCCTATAAATAATGTATATATGTCATTTCTTGGAAATGATATTCCCATAATACAATCGGTGAAAGCTTGGCTTTCGAAAAAACTCTCCGAGAAATCGTACATTGAAAAATGTATGCGACCTGGTGTCTCATATGCTTTGAGCATATTGATTCACAAACAGGCCAATCCTAGTGATAGTCACTGGATTAATGTTAAGAACATCCATTAGTATCTTAGAGATCTAATGATGCTTTCTTAAACTATGGAGAAGGAAAACTTGAAGTGACTGAGATCACTACTGCAAGTTTCCTAAACCGATAAAGACGACTATTAGTCGCAAATGGTACTATACAGTTTGAACAATGGAACAGTGAGCTGGAAATCTTCCAAGCAAGATACTGTTACCAAATAAACAACAAATGCGGGTTATTGCTGCAGCTGAGGTAGCAATAGAAGCCATTTGGGCCGAAAATAAATCTAATTAGATTAGATATAGTTCTGTTAGCGGCTGAGCTAGGCGTCAGCACAGGCTAAAGAATTAATGGTCTCATCAACGATCCAGATACATACTTCGATATTCATCTGATTCGTTTGGATCATACATCGTGGCGATGTGATGATCGAATAAATCGCATCAGATGATAATCATGCAAATCCGCTGATGAAAGCCTTTTCTCAGCAATTTGAGCCAACCGTACATAGTTCGGGTGTAAGACACTCGAGTGACTAGCTATAGGCCAAGTGGGAGATTGTTGGACAATTATGACCTATAGCGTCACTATTTGTACAGATCATGGTGTTGTTGTACAAATTAACTATGTGACAAAGGAGAATGATCTCTTATCATTTGTGATTAGATCACCTAGATGTATAAATGATAGGAGGTCTTTATGATTTGTTCCTGGATTGAGAATGATATGAGACAGTATCAATCCACGAAGGATAAATCATTAAATATCCCTAGTCAGAGTATTATCGAGATCGGACATCGATAAACACGTAAAAGACTAGTATTACACTTGTGCATGTTGTGAGGGCACAACGGCATAGTTCTCATATATTTGGGTATAGGATACTCATGTAAGTGTAATAGGAGGTTGTGTTTTACCGATGGTACAGGAAACAGCTTCGCTCTGGATAGACCCCCTCGAAATTCCATTGGTAGTATGACTATGTGTCTATGGAAGTCCGAAATCAGGGTAGGTGTATTTGGTCTTAACCTGAGACTTGCACCGCTAATACTTGCGATAATCAATATACTTTGGTTTTGGTCGTCCAGGGCTTTAACAGGTTCTGTGTACGCCTCTGCTGGGTATATTGAGAATCGTAGTGTGTTGGGTGTGATGCCAAGACGGAAGTGTCACTCCAGTCATATGGAGATGATGATCGCACAGGGATACAGAACTGGTTCTCTAAAAAGGTTGCAACCGTCGGGATAATATGACTTGGTCATGATTATCCGATAATAAAGAGACTAGTTGCTCGTAATCCAATATATGCTTCGTACGGGGCAGACACTCTACCAGCCCCAAGCCTTGCATGTGATCATCCAATACTGGATCGAAATACGCTATACTACGTATACTACACCTGATATAGATCTTTATATTCCTGTAAGGATATTTCTGGAGAATTGGGTAGGTATGGTGCTTTGCTAGAAGCCAACCTTGTCTTGTAAATCGGTATAAACGTAGTACTAGGTCATTACGTGTTCGGATAGTCCAACGACCACATTTACTTCCAACATATCTGGGGATATCATGGGTCGCTTCCTGAAGATTCACCGATGACGTATGACTCGCACTTTTAATTAATCTGGGATTAATTAGATGAGAGAGAAAATTAATCTGGGATTAATTGAAGAGATATTTTATTTGGGATAAAATATCAATTAAAGAGAGATAACGATTAATTTGGAATTAATCGATAAATTAATATATTCGATATATTAAACGAAATTGGATTTCGACGCGGAATTAAAATTAGATTTTAATTCGGGCGAACGAGTTAATTTAGAATTAATTCGTTAGCGACGTGAATAGTGATTTTGCTAGGCATGATCATTTAATTACGACGCAGCGGAAAATTCGTTAATTTGGAATAAGCGAACCCGAGCCCGGGATTATTTATAAGCGCATTCGCATTTCGAATTCGAGTGCGGCACGCAAGTCAAATCAACCGTCAAATTGCTAGTCGCATCTAGCGTCACATCATTCGTCAATCAAGTGATAGATGTCTTTCACTTTGAGTGATTGACGCCAGTCACTATTCATTGATTGATTGATGTAGTGGTTGTGGGCTTTAATGGTTTGACTTTTGTAAAGCCAAATGTGTGGTAAATGAATTTGAAATTCATTTAAGTGTATTTGATACACAAAATACAACAATTACACAACTCTCTCTCTTTATATCATCTCTCTCTCTCTCGGCCATTTGGCCTCTTTTTCTTCTTCACTGGTTCTGGTTTCTGCCGAGAGCCAAGGAAGAAAAGGGAAGCAAAAAGTCATGATTTTGTGGCAAAATCAGGAGTGCTAGCACACTACGAAGTCATGCGAAGGTGATAGGGAAGTCCACCCATGAGCTTGGAATCATTTGACGAAGCTTGGAGCTTGACGAAGGACTAACAATGGCCGAATTTGAGAACTGCCCAGCAGCTCACTGTCGAGAGGTCCAGAGGGCAAAAAAATAAGTTTTGTTCGTTGCCGCGTCGCTCAACCGATCGATGTGAGTATTTCGCAACTCCCCTGTTGTATTCACACATGTGTTTTATGCTTTATAATCGATCCTCGGGGCCGTAGAAACTCCAACAAAATCAACCAACACTTTTCTTCTTCCTCTCTCTCTCCACTCACGCCCAAGGTACTATTTATCTCTCTTTTGGTTCATCTTTGCCGAGAACCACAAGGAACAAAATGGAAAATTTATGGCAAATTTTCCAATGCTAGCACATGAATAGTCATCCAAGGTGATAGGGAAACAAACTCATGAGCATGGAATCACAGCACAAAGCTTGGAGCTTGGAGATCCATCCATGGAGTTGACCGAATTTGGAGAATCACAAAAAACAGCCCATTGCCGAGAGCTTCCAAGAAGGAGCAAATAGTTTTGTGTTCGACGCATCGCAAATCCGATCATTGTAAGTATGATTCCGCCATACCTCTTTGAGTATTCACACATGTTTCATTGCTTGAATTGATCTTGGGACAAATCTAGAAACCCAACATTAGCTTAGGCATAAAAGAGAATCTAATTTTTTTTATATACCTAGGGTTTTTGATTTCCAAAGTAAAACAAATCTTTCCCCTCTCTATAGCAAGAATCGGCCACCCTAGTATTTTTTTCAAAATTTTGTAATAAAAATTTTTTAATTTCCTTAATTAAAAAGAAGTTACAAAAATAAATATGTTATCCTCTTTTAAAAGGTGTAACATCCAAAACCACTTAAAGGTTTCCAAAAACCTATTTTTGAAAATACAAAAATATTAACCTTTATTAAATTATATAGTTTAATTTAATATCTTGTAATAAATAATTATCATATGATCATTTATTATAAAACTATATATGAAAATTAATACACAATTTCAAGTGTGACAAAATCATATTATTAATCATATTAATAATATATATTATACACATGTGAGTATATAATTGGACTATCCAATTACATTTAATATGCTACAGTATATCGAGCTAGCACATGGACCTACGGTTTTGAGCTCTAATAATCCCTAAATATTAATTAAACTCTTAATTAAATATTTCGAATTATTAACTTCGGGTTATTCAACTAAGAACCTGAAGTTGCACTCTATTTGTCGTAGATAGATAATATAAGCTGAACCACGTTGTTGTCCATCGATATAGTCATTATATACGGATTGGTCTTTCACGAGTATCTCATAATTAGAGCTGGGTCATAATGTCTGTTATACCCCTCTAATTATTTTTACCTTAAGTACCATTGATTCTCTAATAAACGATTTATTCATAACCATTATGAATGTTAATCTTTCTAATCGCAATAGAAAACCTTGAGCGCTCTAATCGTTCAAGTATCAAATCAACCTTTAAGGAAGATATTTCTCTACTTCTCGCAAGAATGAGTGAATTCCCTATCTATGTCAAACGTCCCCAGCTACACACCAAACCATGTCCCCAAAGTACGTAGCTATTGGTCATGACTGCTACACCAACCTTACCATTCTTGTAACATCCCACCTAGTGCCAGGATGCTACCGGCAGAAGACGGAAAAACCATCTTCATAAGCCTCTGATGCTACTAAAAATTTCGGCATGACCTCTGCTAAAAAAAAATATGAAACCTAGATCAAAGTCCAGCACCTCGAGGTGTCCTGATATTACACTCAAGCAATCAGTCTCAACTCATATTCTAAAAAAGCCTCCGGCCTGAAAAATCTTAAGTCATATGCAGATAGGCCTCAGGCCTGACATAAGACAATTAACTACATGCTCAGCACGATTAAAACTACACATGTGATACAAATAAATAAAACTAAGGTCGTGGGAGCCCATAACACATCCCATAATAATACAATGACTCAAGACCAACTTGACAGCTTCGGGATGATCCGATGTCTACAAAACGCTGTCTACAAAACGCCTCTAGAATCTTCTAGCTCTTTAAGTCTAATGTGAACCTGTAAAACTGGCAAACTGTTAGGGTGTGAGCTATAAAGCTCACTAAGTAACTCATATCTTATGAAAATATATCAAGTGACAATAACAACTTAAATAGAAATCGAATATATGTAATTATACTCAAACTTATAAATCTCCTCTTAATCCGATGACATCATGCTGTTGGGGTTTTGGCGCGGGCGCAACGGAAGCTCGCGGTTCGGGTGAAATCATAATTTTAAAACTTTTAAATTACCGAATAAATTATTCAATATCCAATATGAATAATTCATTCATATTTAACTTAAACATATTTATTCTATATCAAATAATAACATAAATATTTAAGAAACATCGCGAAACTTTTACGAAAATATTTTTCCACAAAATGGCATAAAACGCGTTTTGGTCCGAACCGACCAACCAACACATATAGGGGCTGCCCAGGTCAGATCCAATAGTGCTTGGGCAGTTCATGGGCTGCCCAAACAGTGGCCAATTGATGAGTGGTAAATGTATCATTATTTGCCACTCATTTAACTTAATATTTTGTATAATTTCTTGAGTTTTGTGAATATTTTGATGTGTTTTGTGTTATTTTGTAGATAAATAAAGTTTCAGGACATTCTGGATGTGATTTGGAGCAAAACTGTGAAATTTGGCAAAAAGAGTATTTTGGTAATTTTGGGCGTCCCGACACCAAAACCCATGGCGTCCCGACCTCTAACGTGCGCCAGAGGCTGGTAACGTGGACCGGGTCAACAAGTCAAAGTATGCCAAGTTTGACTTTGCTAACATGCGCCGTGCCACGTGTTAAAAATTCAACGAGCCGAAATTTTTCAGCCGCCTTGCCACGTGTCCGGACGAGAGTGTGCCATGCAAAAAGGAGCTGGCGTCGCGACGCCAGAGGCTTATTCGGGCCTATAAATTCAGAGCGAATTTTCAGTTTCAAATGTACCACTTCCTCTCAAATCTCTTAAATAAATTGGGAGTTCTCTTCTTAGTTTCTTTAAAATTTCAGTTTTAATTACGTTTTGTAATAGTAATCTTCTTCTATAAATAGTAATTTTACTTTCTTAAACTTTTTTACTTTTACTATTCATCCATGAGGGGGTAACTTCTCCAATGCTAAGGTAAAAAGGTAATTCTTTTACTATTACTATTTAGATTAATCTCCCTTAAAATATAATATATAAACTATTTAAAACCTGACTTAATGAGGATACCGCCATACTAGTCGGTTGGTTTAATTATTGTTCCGCCTTTATGGCTGGTTTACTTTTGTTCCGCCTTTATGGCTGGTTTATTTATTATTACCGCCTTAATGGCTGGTTGATCTTAATTTGACTTAATCAGGTTACCGCCTATATGGCTGGTTGGTAAAATTATCACAAGATTATATATTATATTATGGGAGATATCTAAATAGTAAATAGTAGAAGTTAATTCATTTTACCTTAGCATTTCATTTCATTGCAATTTATTATTCCGCAATTACTTTTTAAGCAATTTTACTTTATGTCTTTTAAGTTTTTACCAGCTATAGTTATGTGTTGTAACTAAGTTAAATATCTAGGGTTGTGATAAAATCTAATATCACCGGTTTATAAAGAGTTAGATTATAGTTTGGGTAATTAAAAGATTTATTTATTGAGTCATAATCTTAATGCTTTTTATTAACTGGCCACTAATAAAATTGATTAGATAAACTTAAAATAAACTAGACATAGGAATTTTAAGTTTAAAGACCTTAGACTCAATAGCCCACGATCTTCTTTGAGGATAGATAACCCTTTAATAGAACTAATTGGAACTTAATCTTAATGAATCTAGGTAATTTGGTTGACATAGACATATGGTTCAATTGGATTATACTAGGTAATTGTAAATGATCATCGAAAGAGGCTTTTACATAATTTAATATTCCAGATTAATAAATCAATATTTTACCCAACTATAATATAACCACTTCATCTTTAAATAATATTGGAAGAATTCACAACCCTAGATAGTTTTATAATTTGAATTTTCATTAATCTACTTTCACGCAATTTAATTTACTTGTTTTAAATTTAGAATCGTCACCATTTCAAATCAAACAAACAACCTGTTAGATACTAGTAATCACTTGACCTCATAAAATTAATAGATTAGGTACTAAGTCCTCGTGGGATCGATACTTTTTATACTACTTGAACGATACGTACGCTTGCGTTATACGTGTGTGATTACGCCGGTCAAGTTTTTGGCGCCGTTGCCGGGGACTTATTTATCTTTCATTATTAGTTTTGAGGTTAGATACGTTACTTGTATCTAATTTTCTTTTTACTTATTGTTTTCGTTTTATTGTGTTTCAGGTTATCAGATTCTTAATGAGACGAACCAGAAGCTTTGAACTACGACCGCTTGACCCAGAAATTGAAAGAACCATCAGACAGTTGAGAAGGGAAAGGCGACAAGGCCAAGAAGCAATTGTTAACATGGAACCTGAACCTTTGAACATTGCACCACCAATTCTCATTCGAGACAGAACCATTCTTGTGGGATGGCCTTATTTCATGTATTGTACTTCCTCTCTTACCAGCAAATGCAGGTGACATCAAAACATGCATTCAAATGATTCAGCAATCAGTGCAGTTTGGGGGAAAAGCAACTGAAGATCCTAATACCCACATCAGCAACTTCCTGGAAGTTTGCGGCACTTTCAATTACAACCGAGAAGCTGAAGAAGCAATGAGATTGCGTGTTTTTCCATACTCCTTGAAGGACAGAGCTAAAGCTTGGCTACATTCACTTCCACCAGGTTCCATTACAACTTGGAATACTTTAGCCACCAAATTTCTTGCAAAGTATTTTCCACCAGCTAGAACTGGAAAATTGAGGAATGACATCACATCCTTTGTACAACAAGAATCAGAAACTCTCTATGAAGCTTGGGAAAGGTACAAAGATTTGCTCCGGAAATGTCTTCACCATGAGATTCCAAAATGGCTTCAAGTCCAAACATTCTATAATGGACTTTCTGGAATAATGAGAACCACAATTGATGCTGCTGCTGGAGGAGCTTGATGGCAAAAGGAGAAGATCAAGCCTGGGACCTAATTGAAGAAATGGCCAACAACAATTCATTGTGGCCAACAGAAAGGAGCATGATTCAACGAATTGCTGGAATTTATGAAGTTGGAGCCAATACAGGAGTCAGTGCCAAACTGGATCAAATATGCAAATTCATGGAGACTCTCGGCATGCAAAGCAACATTGGAACCACAAATTCACCATATAGAGAAGCACTAGAACAAAATCAACTTGAAGAAACGGTGAATTATGTCAACAATTTCAACAGACAAATAAACAATCCATATTCCAACACCTACAATCCAGGGTGGAGGAATCATCCCAATTTCTCATGGAGCAATAATTCAGGGCAAAAGAACTATCCACCACCTAGATTCCAGCAACATAACAAAAGCCAGGAGTTTGAAAAAGACCCAGAAATGAAAGATTGGCTCGCAGAGATGTTTAAAAAGCAACAAGCAGTATATGATGCTATGTTTCAAAGCCAATCTGATTCCATCAAAGCACTGGAGAATCAAATTGGACAACTGGCCAATGCTCAGAGTTACAGACCACCAGGAAATCTTCCCAGCAATACAGAACCAAATACAAGGAACCGAGGGAAGGAGCAATGTCAAGCCATCACCTTGAAAAGTGGTACTGAAATCAACAAAGATGTTGGAATCAAGGCAACCATTGAAGATGTTCCAAAAGAAGCAGAGAAACAGATGGATGAAAAAGAAGCAAAGGAAAAAGAACAGATCACTCCACCTCCACATTTTCCTCAACGTCTTCAGAAAAGCAAACTGGATAAGCAGTTTGCTCGATTCTTGGAGGTTTTCAAAAAGTTGCACATCAACATCCCATTTGCAGAAGCTTTGGAACAAATGCCCAACTATACTAAATTCATGAAAGACATTCTTTCACGAAAACGGAGATTGGGAGATTATGAGACAGTAGTATTATCAGAAGAATGCAGCGCCATCATTCAGAGAAAACTTCCCCCAAAGTTGAAGGATCTTGGAAGTTTAACCATTCCTTGCATCATAGGAAATCATAACTTCGGTAAGGCTTTATGTGATTTAGGTGCAAGTGTTAATTTAATGCCTTTTTCTATTTACAGGAAACTGCAAATCGGAGAAGCAATGCCTACCTCAGTTTCACTGCAACTTGTTGATCGAACGCTTGCATTTCCAAGAGGAGTTGTTGAAGATGTGCTGGTCAAAGTTGATAAACTCATTCTCCCAGCAGACTTTATTATCCTTGACATGGATGAAGACAAATATGTGCCAATCATCCTTGGGAGACCATTCTTAGCAACAGGTCGAACTGTGATTGATGTACAAAAAGGAGAATTGACCATGAAAGTTCAGGACCAAGAAGTTACCTTCAATGTTTTCAAAGCTATGAAATTCCCGAGTGAAGAAAAAGAAGAAGAATGTTTCAGAATTGATGTTGTTGATAGTATCATTCATGATACTGATACAGTTCCCGCGGACAAACTTGAAGCTTGCATCACTGACCGGCGTAAACACACACGTATAACGCAAGCGCACGTATCGTTCAAGTAGTATAAAAATATCGATCCCACGAGGACTTAATTCCTGATGTTGTTATTAATTATTGAATCTATTTATTTACAGGTATCTAATTGAGGGAGAAGAGAATGATTGCTTGATTGATTTGGTTGATTGTAGATTTGCTAAATAAATAAATAAATAAAAAGACAAAAGAAAATACTAAAGAAAATAACAAAAGACACAAAGATCTAGGGTTGTGAATCATTCTAATATCTTTTAAAAGATGAAGTGATTATTTTATTTTTGTGTAATAAATCAGTTTACTAACCTGGAACACTAAATTATGCAAAAGCCTCTGTCGATGGTCAGACGCAAATACCCAGTTTAACCCAATTGAACCATATGTCTATGTCAACCAAATTATCTGGATTCATTAAGTTTAAGTTCCAATTATAGCTACCCCCACCCGACAGGTATATGTCTATCCTGTAAGGAAATCTATTAAAGGGTTATCTATCCTCAAGGAAGATCGTGGGCTATTAAGTCTAAGGCTGAAACCTAAAATCTCTATGTCTAGTTCATTTTAGATTTACCACATCAATCTTATTGGTGATCAGACAACAAGAAGCATTAAGCTTAAGACTTAATAAGTAAACCTTTAAATTACCCAAACTATAAAATAACCCATTATAAACCGGTGATATTAGAATTCATCACAACCCCAGATAACTAACACATAACTAGGGCTAGTAAAATCTTAAAAGTAAAAAACATAAAGTAAAAATACTGAAAAGTAAAAGACATAAAGTAAAAGCTGAAAAGTAAAATAAAATAAAATAAAATGCTAAGGTAAAATGAATTACTTTTACTATTTACTATTTTAGATATCTCCCATAAAATAATATATAACTTGTGATAATATTACAAACCGACCAATCTGCCAGTATCCTTTATTAGTCAGGTTTAAACCAGATTAAAATGAATTACCAACCGACCAATCTGGCGGTATCATTTTTAAGTCAATATTTTAAATAGTGAATATATTATTTTTAAGGGAGATTAATCTAAATAGTAATAGTAAAAGAATTACCTTTCACCCTAGCTGGGGAAGTTACCTCCTCATGGTGAATAGTAAAAACTGTAAAAAGTAAAAAAGTAAATTACTATATTAACAAAACGTAATTAAAATTATTTACAAAACTAAAAACTAAAAAAAAAAAAAAAACTAAAAACTAAAAGAAACTAGAGAGAGAAACTCTCTCTTTACATCAAAGAGATGAGAGAGAGTGGTACAACAAATTCTGAAATTTGAAGCTGAATTTATAGGCGCAGGTAGGCTTCCAGCATCGCGACGCCAAGGCCTTTGGCGTCGCTACGCCAGCTTCTGTCGACATGGCAAGCTCTGGTTCGTCGGTTCGCAGATTCTGGATAAACTGATAAGGTGACACGTGGCAGAGTGGTTGGGCTTCAATTATTGTGACACGTGGCGGCTTCTGATTGGTCGATGAGATTCTTATCTGCCACGTGTCAGATAAGGATTAGATAATCAATGATTGGCGGTGACATGGCGGTGACGTGGCGGTGACCTGGCGACACGTGGGAAATAGACTATCGGCACCGTAGGATTGTGACACGTGGCACTTCCTGATTGGCTGATGATGACGTGGCGGTGAGGTGGCAGCTTGACTTGGTCAACCTGGTGATGTGGCTGATGACAAGGCAATGACGTGGAGTGACACGTGGCACACGTGGCGATGATGATTGTCGGCACCGTAGGATGTTGACACGTGGCACGGCGCATATTAGCAGATCGGTTGTGATGGTGACACGTGGCACGGCGCACGTTAGCAAAGTCAAATTTTTCTCAGATTCTGATTTGTGGACCCGGCGCACGTTAGGCGTCGCGACGCTGAAGGTCTTGGCGTCGCGACGCGAGAATTACCAAAATGCCATTTTCGTCCAATTTTCACTGTTTTGGCCCAAATCACCTCCAGAATGTCTGAAACTTTATTTATCTACAAAATAACACAAAACACATCAAAATATTCACAAAACTCAAGAAACTATACAAAATATTAGGTTAAATGAGTGGGAAATAGTGATAGATTTACCACTCATCACACCCCCAAACCTAACATTTTGCTAGTCCTCGAGCAAAACATAAAATAACATAAATAAATTAACTAAGCCACTTTCGTAGGGATCACGGTTGCATTTAGCATATGCAACAAGCCTTTAAACCCCTAGGTGTCCCTAGTGGACGAGTTGTAGTCTTGTGAGGGTTTACAGCAATGATACCCTCAAACATTTTACAAAAGTAAAAAGGTAGTAAAACTAATGCACACAAAAGCAAAAAGACAAGCGAAAAGAGAATAAAGATGTTAGTGACTAATCAGGTGAAACTTCTACTCCAAGTTACTAGTTGTTTTGTTTTATTCTAAATTACTGAATAAGTAAATTCTCCGATTATTTTTACCATTCTTCATATACATAGCCAACAAAATATTAAACAACTTATTTTTGCCCACAACAGTCATAAGTGCAGTTGATAAGAGAGTAATATTTGTGTCCTAAAGTTTTATCAGATTTCACACCTTTTTGTAGCAATGGAATAATTTTTCTCATTTTTCTGATTTTTTCTTTGATTTTTTCTCTATTTTTTATTTATATACAATACCTTCCGTCTATGTAGCGAGTGTTGGGTCGGTGACTCCCAAACCAGTTGGCTTTAGGGCACCAGGTGTTAAGACACCCCTACGGACTTAATTACTCAGACTTCATATATTTTTGCAGCATCTTTGATCCATGTAACGATCTTTGGGCCAGTGACTCCCAAACCAGTTGGCTTTAGGGCACTAGGTGTTAAAACATCCTTACAGACTTAATAACTCGGATCTCATGAGACATTGTCCCCAATGTCTTAAACAGTAGAAGAAAAGTTTAGAAGATAGTACCTGGTTAGCCGAAATTCTACAGGAATTTAAAGGTTAAGATCCAGATTAACCCTACGCCTCTTACCACGATCGTCCTCGGACCAATTTATCTTTGAAAGGATAGGGTCAACTTGTGGTTGATAGGCTATGAGTTGGTCTATTAGATCCGGAGCAGTTCTGGCAGTGAAGAGGAGTTCTTTCATAGGTTTTGACACGAACCCATTTCTCCGAGCATCATCAAAAAACACACAAAGAAAATCATAAAATCCATCAACATTAAATAGTCCAAGCGGTTTCTAGTGTATGTTCAGGTTCGCCCAAGATAATACTATAAAAATTTCCTCCAATGTACCCAAGCCACCTGGCAAAGCGATAAAAGCATCAGCACGATTAATCATTTCTACCAGTCGTTCAGACATACCTGGCACGATCAGTTTCTCTCCGTTTGATGATCCAATAAGATTTGCCTCTGCCAAGGGTTTTGGGATGATTCCCAAAACATAACTGCCTCATTCCTGTACAGCCTTTGAAACGATCCCCATAAGTCTGAGATTGCCTCTGCCATATATTAAGTGCATATTCCTTGCAGCTAAGACTCGACCCAATTCCTGTGCTGCTTCTACGTATTGCGGTTTAGTACCAACACTACTACCGCAAAACACACAGATGTTCTCAATTTGTCTTCTTGAAGTGGCTTCCATTTTTTATGTATTTCTTTCTCAACTCTGGATGACTTCAAAAGTGCAATGACCGGCTGAATTTATAGTACCTGAAAAAGGGTGAGTAATAATAGCACTAATATCTTCCAAAGGACGATTGTTAGCTAAACAACAAAAGAAATCTTGAAAGGTCAAAAAAAGTCTGGATCCTGTCTACAAAAATAAAGATAATTACAACAGAAAAGCAAATCAAAGCAATAATTAAGGCAACGGAATTGTGTACGCAATACGCTACTCATTTGGTATATAAATCCATTAGGATGCGTCTCAAGATTTTATTCTTTACTCATCCATCGCTAATGAATTGTTTCTCATCTTTGATTGCCAAACACAATTCCTTCTGTCTTAAAATACTTCGTTTGTGCTTTTCCCTACAAAAATAACACACAAAATTTAAAACTCTACAACATGTATACACAAAATATGAAAATAAAAATTACAACAAATTGCATGGGTTGCCTCCCTACTAGCGCTAAATTTTTCGTCTTCAGCCAGACGTGACTGAAATTCATCTGTTAAGGAGGTTTCAATGTCGTTTTGGATGTCCGATTAAAGACAATCCCGTGAGCGTTGCTTTTGAAGGGTCTCTTCCAACGGTAAAGTGGGAAAAAGAAGTTTGTCATATTCAGTGCTCATGCCATATTTTTGCTCCTTGTTGCTCCAGTGGTTCCCGCAAAGAAAGAAATAAAATCAGGAGGTCTCATATGGTGCTTGACTTGGAATGGGAGTTCCATTCTGTCAAGCTTTTGGGCGATATCTTTGATTTGTACTCCCCGATACAACGATGTTTCTCCTGAATGCTTTGGATCTTTATTAAGGTCAAACCTTTGTTCCTCCATTTGCTCTACTTCTTGTTCCACCTTTTCTTCACAGATGTATTGTAAAAATTTTATATTCAGCTCTTCATCTGTCATCTGTGAAATACATGCTTCAAAATTGTCAGCCTGAGGATGCAAAGATGTTTCTGACATTAGGTTTTCATCCTCTGATATGACTGGAATGGATGGTTCAGATAGATCTTCTTCAAACATCAAGGTAAAGCATGCTCCAAGATCTTCATTTTGAGGATTGAAAGTTTGATCCTCCGTTGTTGGTGCAGTTGGTACAAATATATCAGCTTCATCCTCGTCAGAATCTGAATAATAAAAGTCAAATTGAGACTTTGCCGGTTCAGGCTCCTGAACTGATACCTCTGGTTGTTGATACTGCTCAGCCTCCTCCTCTGTTGAAGTGTCATTGTGAAATGATTGGTACTTGAAGGCTTCATCAGTGTCATCTGAAACTGGTTCTTGAGGTATGTAGTTCTGGTTTTCTGTGAATTGTCTCATTTGATCTGTCATCCTTTGAACGAATTCTGATTGTCTCTGAATACTTTCAAATTGATTCTGGCTTATTTCAAGCATTGTATCCAACTTTTCTTTTCGTTTCTTGAACATATCTTCGAGCATGTTTGGCAACTGATCTTCCTCTGATGGTTCTGGTTGTTGATGAAGATCATAGGTAGATGGTGGATAAGATGGAAAATGTGGTTCTGTGAAATGTGATGGCTCGTCATACCATAAAGGATCTTGATAGCTCTGCCACCATGTATGGTTGTTGTATTCGCAATAATCTCTAGGGTGGTTACCATTACATATATCACATCTCCTTATTGCGTTATGTTGAGAAAATGTGGTATTGCTTGGTTCTGGCATCCAGTGATAATTGTTGGGCTGGACAACAGGCCTCAGAAAATCGGACTGTTGCTCCCAGATTTGGGGTGTATCTTCTTGTAAGGTACGTAATCTTTCAATCTCCCAATATTGTTCCATTTTTCAACCACCTGAAATAAAAGAAATAAATAAAATTACAGATAAAAATAAAGAAAATAGATACAAGTAAATTAGATAGCTTCAAAATTAATAACTCAAGAAAAATAAGTCCCCGACAACGGCGCCAAAAACTTGACCGGCGTAAACACACACGTATAACGCAAGCGCACGTATCGTTCAAGTAGTATAAAAATATCGATCCCACGAGGACTTAATTCCTGCTGTTGTTATTAATTATTGAATCTATTTATTTACATATATCTAATTGAGGGAGAAGAGGATGATTGCTTGATTGATTTGGTTGATTGTAGATTTGCTAAATAAATAAAAAGACAAAAGAAAATACTAAAGAAAATAACAAAAGACACAAAGATCTAGGGTTGTGAATCATTCTAATATCTTTTAAAAGATGAAGTGATTATTTTATGTTTGTGTAATAAATCAGTTTACTAACCTGGAACACTAAATTATGCAAAAGCCTCTGTCGATGGTCAGACGCAAATACCCAGTTTAACCCAATTGAACCATATGTCTATGTCAACCAAATTATATGGATTCATTAAGTTTAAGTTCCAATTATAGCTACCCTCGTCCGACAGGTATATGTCTATCCTGTAAGGAAATCTATAAAGGGTTATCTATCCTCAAGGAAGATCGTGGGCTATTAAGTCTAAGGCTGAAACCTAAAATCCCTATGTCTAGTTCATTTTAGATTTACCACATCAATCTTATTGGTGATCAGACAACAAGAAGCATTAAGCTTAAGACTTAATAAGTAAACTTTAAATTACCCAAACTATAAATTAACCCCTTATAAACCGGTGATATTAGAATTCGTCACAACCCCAGATAACTAACACATAACTAGGGCTAGTAAAAACTTAAAAGTAAAAAATATAAAATAAAAATACTGAAAAGTAAAAGACATAAAGTAAAGCTGAAAAGTAAAATAAAATAAAATAAAATGCTAAGGTAAAATGAATTACTTTTACTATTTACTATTTGAGATATCTCCCATAAAATAATATATAAACTTGTGATAATATTACCAACCGACCAATCTGGTGGTATCCTTTATTAGTCAGGTTAAACCAGATTAAAATGAATTACCAACCGACCAATCTGGCGGTATCCTTTTTAAGTCAATATTTTAAATAGTGAATATATTATTTTTAAGGGAGATTAATCTAAATAGTAATAGAAAAAGAATTACCTTTCACCCTAGCTGGGGAAGTTACCTCCTCATGGTGAATAGTAAAAACTGTAAAAAGTAAAAAAGTAAATTACTATATTAACAAAACGTAATTAAAATTATTTACAAAACAAAAACTAAAAAAAAAAAAACTAAAAACTAAAAGAAATAGAGAGAGAAACTCTCTCTTTACATCAAGAGATGAGAGAGAGTGGTACAACAAATTCTGAAATTTGAAGCTGAATTTAGGCGCAGGTAGGCTTCCAGCGTCGCGACGCCAAGGCCTTGGCGTTGCTACGCCAGCTTCTGTCGACGTGGCAAGCTCTGGTTCGTCGGTTTGCAGATTCTGGATAAGCTGATATGGTGACACGTGGCAGAGTGGTTGGGCTTCAATTATTGTGACACGTAAAAAACTTGACCGGCGTAAACACACACGTATAACGCAAGCGCACGTATCATTCAAGTAGTATAAAAATATCGATCCCACGAGGACTTAATTCCTACTGTTGTTATTAATTATTGAATCTATTTATTTACAAATATCTAATTAAAGGGAGAATGGAATTGATTGCTTGATTGATTTGGTTGATTAAAGATTTGCTAAATAAATAAATAAAAAGATAAAAGAAAATACTAAGGAAAATAACAGATAAAAAGATATTAAGGTTGTGAATTCTTTTAATATCATTTAAAAGATGAAGTGATTATTTTATGTTTGTGTAATAAATCAGTTTACTAACCTGGAACACTAAATTATGTAAAAGCCTCTTCGATGGTCAATTACAAATACCCAGTATAACCCAATTGAACCATATTCCTATGTCAACCACATTACCTGGATTCATTAAGTCTAAGTTCCAATTATGGCTACCCCCGCCCGACAGGTATATTCCTATCCTGTAAGGAAATCTATTAAAGGGTTATTATCCTCAAGGAAGATCGTGGGCTATTAAGTCTAAGGCTGAAACCTAAAATCCCTATGTCTAGTTCATTTTAGATTTACCATTTCAATCTTATTGGTGATCAGACAACAAGAAGCATTAAGCTTAAGACTTAATAAATAAACCTTTAAATTACCCAACTATAAAATAATCCCTTATAAACCGGTGATATTAAAAGTCATCACAACCCCTAATTAACTAACACATAACTAGGACTATAAAAATAAAATACATAAAATAAAAATACTGAAAAGTAAAATAAAATAAAATAAAATGCTAAGGTAAAAGGAATTACTTTTACTACTACTAATTTAGATATCTCCCATAAAATAATATATAAACTTGTGATAAATTTACCAACCGACCAGTCTGGCGGTATCCTGATTAAGTGAAATTAAGTCCAACCAGCCATTAAGGCGGAACCAAAAATAAATTTACCAACCGACCAGTCTGGCGGTATTCCTTATTAAGTCAATATTTTAAATAGTTAATATATTATTTTTAAGGGAGATTAATCTAAATAACAATAGTAGAAGAATTACCTTTCACCCTAGCTGAGAAAGTTACATCATCATGGTGAATAGTAAAAACTGTAAAAAGTAAAAAGTAAAAATTAAATTACTATTATTACAAAAAGTAATTAAAATTATTTACAAAACTAAAAATAAATAAAAAATAAAAATAAAAATTCTAGAGAGAGAAATTCTCTCTAGAGAGAGAAATCAAGAGAGAGAGAGGAGTGTAAAATTCTGAAATTCGCGCAGTATTTATAGAAATATTTTTCACTATTCCAGCGTCGCGACGCCAAGGACCTCAGCGTCGCGACGCTGGATTTGTCGACGTGGCACGCTGAGGAGACGACACGTGGCAAGGCGGCTGACTGTTCACCGCGACACGTGTCAAGGCGGCTAATTCTCAATTATTATGCTGACGTCATTGGTGACGTGGCACTGTTCATGACGTCATTGGTGACGTCATGATGATGTGGCGTGCGCACGTTAGCGGATCTTCTGTGGTGGTGACGCGTGTCAAGGCGCACGTTAGCAAAGTCAAACTTCTCAAATTCTGACCTGTTGACCCGGCGCACTTTAGCAGATTCGGCTCACGTTGGGCGTCGCGGCGCGCAATGCTTCAGCGTCGCGACGCGCAGAAGACTAAAATATCCCTGTTGACGCATTTTGTCTGGTTTTGCCCCAAATTGCCTCCAGTGCTGTCCAAACTTTATTTATCTGCAAAATAACAATAAAACACATCAAAACGTTCACAAAACTCAAGAAACTATACAAAATATTAAGTTAAATGAGTGGGAAATAGTGATATAATATCACTCATCACACCCCCAAACCTAACATTTTGCTAGTCTCGAGCAAAATACAAAATAAAATAACATAATAATATTTAACTAAGCCACTTTCGTAGGGATCACGATTGCATTTAGTATATGCAACAAGCCTTTAAACCCCTAGGTGTCCCTAGTGGACGAGTTGTAGTCTCGTGAGGGTTTACAGCAATGATACCCACAAACATTTTACAAAAGTAAAAAGGTATTAAAACTAATGCACACAAAAGCAAAAAAAGACAAGCGAAAAGAGAATAAAGAAAGTTAGGACTAATCAGGTGAAAATTCTACTCCAAGTTACTAGTTGTTTTGTTTCTTTCTAAATTACCGAATAAGTAAATTCTCCGATTATTTTTACCATTCTCCAATACACAGCCAACAAAATATTAATCAACTCATTTTTACCCACAACAGTCATAAGTGCAGTTGATAAGAGAGTAATATTTTTGTCCTAAAGTTCTATCAGATTTCACACCTTTTTGTAGCAATGGAATAATTTTCTGATTTTTCTGATTTTTTCTTTGATTTTTTTATTTTTTATTTTTTATTTATATACAATACCTTCCGTCTATGTAGCGAGCTTTGGGTCGGTGGCTCCCAAACCAGTTGGCTTTAGGGCACCGGTGTTAAGACACCCCTACGAACTTAATTACTCAGACTTCAGATATATATATTTTTGCAGCATATCGATCCATGTAGCGAGCTTTTGGCCAGTGACTCCCAAACCAGTTGGTTTTAGGGCACTAGGTGTTAAAACACCCTTACAAACTTAATAACTCGGATCTCGGACGTTTTTTTTTTTTTTTTTTTTTTTTACTCCATCACTATTTGAGATGCTTCCTCCAATAAACTATAGCACGGAATATTACAAACTTTTCAATTTTAACTCATGTCCGTATGTTTCCATGTAAGTTCATAATACCTGTCAACTGAACATAAGAAGATTCATTTTAGTCAGATTTATGGAGAATTCACAAATTAAATATTCAAAATGAAATAAACAAAAATTAACTTATTCGAAATAGGTATGAGATTCGTCTCAGGAGCGGAAATTCCTTACTCGGCTACCTCTCACCAATTCCACCTTTTTAGTCAAAATAAAAACACACAACACAAAATATTTTTGTAATTTTTGAAAATTTTTCAATTTTTTTGTATTTTTCGAAAAATTTTGAACTAAAAATAAAAATAACATACTACTAAAAACAAGATAAAAACAAGGTATTAATCAACTAATTCCCTCCCCCAAACCTAAATGAGACATTGTCCCCAATGTCTTAAACAGTAAAAGGAGAGTTAGAAGGTAATACCTGGTCAGCTGAAATTTTACAGGAAAAATTACCGATAAGAAAAATTATCGATTAAGATTTATGTCCAAGTTACGCTTTTTACCACGATCGATAATTGACCATTTTTTTTTTTAGTGAAAATTTCGACAGAATCTCCTCTAAAAACTCAAAATTTCCTCAAATTCACCTTAAAACTAACACTTCAAAAATCATAACAATGTCAAACTTCGCCCCCAATTCTACAAATCAATCCTCAAATCAGAAATCTACCAATTACTCACTGCCAAACTTTTAAATTCACAACCCTCCAATTTCAACAAAATTAATCAACCACAAAACTCTTTCAATTCTCGATTATCCCCATTCACTGCCAAAATTTCAAATCTAGTAACATCCAATTTTTGTCAAAATTGACCACACACAAATTATCCATTATGACCGGAAATGATGCTTGACGAACCGCATCTGATGATGGAAGATTTTGGTCGTGGGTCTGATGCTTGTCTTGGTGATTTACGGTGGTGGGTATCTCAGCTTTGGTCTGTTTTGGCAGTGGATCACGGTGGTGGTTGCGGCTGTTGGTGGGTTGATTCGGCTTCGTTCTTGATGGATCTTGGCAGTGGGCTCGCGGTTTGGTTGTGGTGGTAGGGGGTAGGGCTCACGGTGGGGATGATGGTTTGGCTTGGTTTTTGGCAATGATGGTTAAGACTCATGGTGGTTCGGCATGGTGGATCACGGCTCGGCAAAGGGTGAGGTTTGGCTCGGCGGTTCTCGGTGGTGAGCTCGGTTTTGGTTGGATCTTGGTGATGGTGCTTGTGAGTTGAGAGGAAAATGGTGAGATCTGTGAGGGAGATGAGTTCTGTGCGTGGTGGCTGCTGGTTTTTGTTCACGGCAAGGGGTGGATCTTGGTTTGATGGTGGTTGGACATGGCTCTGTTTCGGTTTTGTTCGGTCGTGAGTGGTTGATGAAGATCGGTTTTGACTCGGCGAGGAAAGGGCTCGGTCACGGCCTCGGTGGCTGCTGAGTTTCGGTGGATTCGGCGAAGCTTGGTTCTTGGTGGCTGCTCACGGTCACGTGTGGATCTCGGCTGGCGAAGATTCGGTCACGGCAAGGGTGGCTCGCGGTAGTTGTTGGCTGGATCTAAGTAAGGGTGGCTGGTTCGGTTTTGGTGGTGTTTGAGGAAGAAGATGATGATGGGTTTGGTTGGATGATTTGGTTGAGGATGAAGAAGATGAAGAGTGAAAGGAGATGCTGTCAGCGCCCTGCTTATGTTCTGTGATTTCGAGGCAGCGTCGCGACGCTGATTTTTTTTTTTTTTTTTTTTTTTTTGGCAAAATCATGTCTTGCGACGGAACAAATCCATAGGGACGCCTCTCAAGAGGTGACTCCTTACTCGGCCGTCTCTTCTGGATTGACTTTGTATCTTCGTGATTTTGTCAAATTTGTATTTTGAAAATCCCGCTTGCACTGGCTTGCTTTGTCCTAAAAAAATTACGTTTTTATTTTTCCTGCAAAACTAACACACAAAATTAAAAAGTTCACACAAAATATGAAAAATAAATTACAACAAATTGCATGGGTTGCCTCCCTGCTAGCGCTAAATTTTTCGTCTTCAGCCAGACGTGACTAAAATCCATATGTCAAGGAGGTTTGAGTGTCGTTTTGGATGTCCGATTAAAGACAATCCCGTGAACGTTGCTTTTGAAGGGTCTCTTCCAACGGTAAAGTGGCAAAAAATATTTTTTCTCATTCAGTGCTTGTGCCACCTTTTTAATCTTTATTGCTCTCTTGGTTCCTGCAAAGAAAGAAAGAAAATCAGGAGGTCTCGAATGGTGCTTGACTTGGAATGGAAGTTCCATTTTGTCAAGCTTCTGGGTGATATCTTTGATTTGTACTCCCCAAAACAGCGATGTTTTTCCTGAATGCTCTGGATTTTTTTATTAAGTTCTGACATTTGCTCCTCCATTTGCTCTGTTTCTTGCTTCCACCTGAGGATGAAAAGATGAGTCAGAAATTAGGTCTTCATCCTCTGATTCGGGTGAATTGATTGGCTCAAGTTGATCTTCTTCAAACATTGTGAAATGGAATCTCCAAGATCTTCGTTTTGAGGATTCAGAATTCCATCCTCAATTTTTGATGCAGTTGGTACAAATGTTTCAGCTTCCTCCTCGTCAGAGTCAGAATAATAAAAATCAAATCGAGACTTTGCCGGTTCAAGTTCCTGAACTGATACATCTGGTTGTTGATACTGCTCAGCCTCCTCCTCTGTTGAAGTGTCATTGTGAAATGATTGGTATTCGAAGGCTTCATCAGTGTCATCTGAAACTGGTTCTTGAGGTATATAGTTCTGATTTTCTGTGAATTGTATGATCTGATCTGTCATTCTCTGTATGGATTTTGTGTTACTCTGAACTTGTGCATCAAATCGAGCTGTCTGTTCTTTGAATATGTGAATCAATTGATCTTCCTCGGATAATTCTGGTTCTTGATAAGGATCGAAGGAAGATGGTGGATAAGATGATGAAAAATGTGGCTCTCTGAAATGTGATGGCTCGTCATACCATGAAAGATCTTGATAGTTCTGCCACCCTGGATGGTGGTAGTAATATTCGCAATAATCACTTGGGTGGTCATCATTACAAATGTCACATCTCCACATTGAGTTCTATTGAGCAAATGTAGTATTGTTTGGTTCTGGCATCCAGTAATAATCATTGGGCTCGACAACAGGCCTCAGAAAATCGAACTGTTGCTCCCAGATGTGGGGTGTATCTTCTTGTAAAGCACGTAATCTTTCAATCTCCCAGTAATGTTCCATTTTTAAGTCACCTGAAATCAAAAAAGAAAGAAATAAAAATTACAGATAAAAATAAAGAAAATTAGATACAAGTAAATTAGATAGCTTCAAAATTAACAACTCAAGAAATATAAGTCCCCAGCAACGGCGCCAAAAACTTGACCGACGTAAACACACACGTATAACGCAAGCGCACGTATCGTTCAAGTAGTATAAAAATATCGATCCCACGAGGACTTAATTCCTACTGTTGTTATTAATTATTGAATCTATTTATTTACAAATATCTAATTAAAGGAGAGAATGGAATTGATTGCTTGATTGATTTGGTTGATTAAAGATTTGCTAAATAAATAAATAAAAAGATAAAAGAAAATACTAAGGAAAATAACAGATAAAAAGATATTAAGGTTGTGAATTCTTTTAATATCATTTAAAAGATGAAGTGATTTTTTTATGTTTGTGTAATAAATCAGTTTACTAACCTGGAACACTAAATTATGTAAAAGCCTCTTCCGATGGTCAATTACAAATACCCAGTATAACCCAATTGAACCATAATCCTATGTCAACCACATTACCTGGATTCATTAAGTCTAAGTTCCAATTATGGCTACCCCCGCCCGACAGGTATATTCCTATCCTGTAAGGAAATCTATTAAAGGGTTATCTATCCTCAAGGAAGATCGTGGGCTATTAAGTCTAAGGCTGAAACCTAAAATCCCTATGTCTAGTTCATTTTAGATTTACAATTTCAATCTTATTGGTGATCAGACAACAAGAAGCATTAAGCTTAAGACTTAATAAATAAACCTTTAAATTACCCAACTATAAAATAATCCCTTATAAACCGGTGATATTAAAAGTCATCACAACCCCTAATTAACTAACACATAACTAGGACTATAAAAATAAAAACATAAAATAAAAATACTGAAAAAGTAAAATAAAAATAAAATGCTAAGGTAAAAGGAATTACTTTTACTACTACTAATTTAGATATCTCCCATAAAATAATATATAAACTTGTGATAAATTTACCAACCGACCAGTCTGGTGGTATCCTGATTAAGTCAAATTAAGTCCAACCAGCCATTAAGGCGGAACCAAAAATAAATTTACCAACCGACCAGTCTGGCGGTATCCTTGATTAGTCAATATTTTAAATAGTTAATATATTATTTTTAGGGAGATTAATCTAATCTAATAGTAACAATAAAAGAATTACCTTTCACCCTAGCTGAGAAAGTTACATCATCATGGTGAATAGTAAAAACTGTAAAAAGTAAAAAGTAAAAATTAAATTACTATTATTACAAAAAGTAATTAAAATTATTTACAAAACTAAAAATAAATAAAAAATAAAAATAAAAATTCTAGAGAGAGAAATTCTCTCTAGAGAGAGAAATCAAGAGAGGAGAGAGTGTAAAATTCTGAAATTCGCGCAGTATTTATAGAAATATTTTTCACTGTTTGAGCGTCGCGACGCCAAGAGCTCAGCGTCGCGACGCTGGATTTGTCGACGTGGCATGCTGAGGAGGAAGCGACACGTGGCATGGCGGCTGACTATTCACGCGACACGTGTCAAGGCGGCTAATTCTCAATTATTGTGATGACGTCATTGATGACGTCATGCTGACGCGGCGCGGCGGCAAACGACGTGGCGATGACATGGCGATGACGTGGCGCTGGCGCGTGTTGCAATTGTCGGCTCAATAGGATTGCGACACGTGGCGACACGTGTCAAGTTGTGATTGGCTGAGGCTGACGTGGCAAGTTGACTCGGTTGACCTGCTGACGTGGACGATGATGTGGCATGACACGTGGCAAGGTTGACTTGTTGACCGATGATGTGGCTGACGACGAGGCGACACGTGTCAAGTCTGAGTGTCGGCAGCATATGATGATGACACGTGGCACGGCGCATGTTAGCATATCGGCTGTGATGGTGACACGTGTCACGGCGCATTTTAGCAAAGTCAAAACTTCTCAAATTGTTGACCGTTGACCTGGCGCATGTTAGCATATTCGGCTCATGCTGGGCGTCGCGACGCGCAGTGTTCCAGCGTCGCGACGCGCAAAAGACGGAAATATCCCTGTTGACGCACATTTTTGTCCGGTTTTGCCCTAAATTGCCTCCAGTGCTGTCCAAACTTTATTTATCTACAAAATAACAATAAAACACATCAAAACGTTCACAAAACTCAAGAAACTATACAAAATATTAAGTTAAATGAGTGGGAAATAGTGATATAAATACCACTCATCACACGTGGCGGCTTCTGATTGGTCGATGAGATTCTTATTCGCCACGTGTCAGATAAGGATTAGATACTCAATGATTGATGCTGACGTGGCGGTGACGTGGCGACACGTGGGAAATAGACTATCGGCACCGTAGGATTACGACACGTGGCACTTCCTGATTGGCTGATGATGACGTGGCGGTGAGGTGGCAGCTTGCCTTGGTCAACCTGGTGATGTGGCTGATGACGTGGCAATGATGTGGAGTGACACGTGGCACACGTGGCGATGATGACTGTCGGCACCGTAGGATGCTGACACGTGGCACGGCGCATATTAGCAGATCGGCTGTGATGGTGACACATGGCACGGTGCACGTTAGCAAAGTCAAACTTTTCTCAGATTCTGATTTGTGGACCCGGCGCACGTTAGCACTGTTCGGCGCACGTTAGGCGTCGCGACGTTGAAGGTCTTGGCGTCGCGACACGGGAATTTACCAAAATGCCATTTTCGTCCAATTTTCACTGTTTTGGCCCAAATCACCTCCAGAATGTCCTGAAACTTTATTTATCTACAAAATAACACAAAACACATCAAAATATTCACAAAACTCAAGTAACTATACAAAATATTAGGTTAAATGAGTGGGAAATAGTGATAGATTTACCACTCATCAATCACCAACATGACTGACACTGAGTTAGATGCTGAAATTCTGGAATGTATTAACTATCTTGACAAGCCATTTCGTTTCAAAACGACACAACCAATTGAAAGTTTGGAACTACCAAAGAAAGACCAGATCAAGCCTTCGATTGAAGAACCACCACAATTGGAGCTGAAGTTACTTCCGAGTCATCTCAGGTATGCATTTCTTGGAAAATCTTCTGAATTACCTGTTATTATTCATCTTCGCTAACATTGGAGCAGGAAGAAAAGTTGTTGAGAGTGTTACGAGAGCACAAGAAAGCCATTGGCTGGACTATAGTAGATATTTGAGGCATTAGTCGATCATTCTGCATGCATAAGATCCTGATGAACGATAAGTACAAACCCACAGTGGAACATCAACGGAGACTCAATCCAATCATGAAGGAAGTTGTGAAGAAAGAAATCACCAAATGGTTGGATGCTGGCATCATTTACCCCATCTCAGACAGTAGTTGGGTGAGTCCTATGCAATGTGTGTCGAAGAAAGGAGGAATTATTGTGGTTAACAATGAAAAGAACGAGCTAATCCCAACAAGAATGGTGACTGGATGGAGAGTATGTATGGACTACTGGAAGCTGAACAAAGCCACGAGGAATGATCATTTTCCGCTGCCATTCATTGATCAGATGCTGGACAAATTGGCAGGACATGAGTTCTATTGCTTTCTGGATGGATATTCAGGGTACAATCATATTGTTATCGCCACAGAAGATCAGGAGAAAACCACCTTTACATGTCCCTATGGTACTTTTGCTTTCCGCAGGATGCCATTTGGATTATGTACTGCCCCTGCTACATTTCAGCGTTGTATGATGGCCATCTTCTCAGACATGCTGGAGCAGAGTATGAAGGTTTTCATGGATGACTTTTCTGTGTTTGGAGATTCTTTTGACCATTGTTTGCAAAATTTGGAACATGTATTAAAAAGGTGTGAAGATACAAATCTAATACTCAACTGGGAGAAATGCCACTTTATGGTGCATGAAGGCATAGTTCTTGGACACCGGATCTCACAAAAGGGAATTGAGGTGGACAAAGCAAAGATAGAGACAATTGAAAAACTACCTCCACCAACATCAGTCAAAGGAATTCGGAGTTTTCTTGGACATGTAGGTTTTTACAGGAGATTTATCAAAGACTTTTCCAAAATTGCAAAACCTCTTTGCAATCTTCTGGAAAAGGATGTAACTTTCAACTTCACCAAAGAATGTCAGGAAGCTTTTGAGATCTTAAAACAGAAGCTGGTTTCTGCCCCCATCATAGTAGCACCAGATTGGACTCTTCCATTTGAGGTAATGTGTTATGCTAGTGATTTTACTGTAGGTGCAGTTTTGGGACAACGCAAAGAAAAGATATTCCACACCATTTACTACTCCAGCAGAACTTTGAATGAAGCTCAACTCAACTACACAACCACTGAAAATGAGTTGCTTGTAGTTGTGTTCGCTTTTGACAAATTTTGCTCTTATCTGTTGGGTCCTAAAGTGGTGGTCTACACAGATCATTCAGCAATCAAATACCTGATCGCGAAGAAAGATGCCAAACCCAGATTGATCCGTTGGATACTTCTTCTGTAAGAATTCGATGTGGAGATCAGAGACAGGAAAGGAAGAGAAAACCAAGTGGTAGATCATCTATCGAGGCTCGAGAATGGAGAAACAGCTGGCAAAGAACTATCAATCAAAGAAACTTTTCCAGATGAACAGTTGTTTGCCATAAAACAACAGGAAGTCCCTTGGTTTGCTGACTATGTCAATTACATAGTGTCAGGAAAATGGCCGTTGGAATGGACAACTCAGCAACTGAAGAAATTCTTCAAAGAAGTCAAACATTATGTCTGGGATGAGTCGTACCTGTTCAAATGATGTGCGGATCAATTACTGAGACGATGTGTTCCACAAGAAGAGGTCAACAGTGTTTTGCAGCACTGTCATTCATCACCATACGGCGGACACTTCAGCGGGAATAAAACTGCAGCTAAAGTCCTTCAATCAGGTTTGTTCTGGCCCACTCTTTTTAAAGATGCTCACTTGTTTGTTCTTCAATGTGATAGGTGTCAGAGAATGGGGAATATTTTGAGGAGAAATGAATGACCGTTGCAAAATATTCTGGAGGTAGAGATATTTGATGTGTGGGGATTTGATTTCATGAGACCCTTTGTTCCATCATTCGGAAATTTATACATCTTGGTTGCTGTAGACTACGTCTCAAAATGGGTTGAAGCAATTGCACTACCATCCAATGATTCAAAAGTGGTGATCAAATTCTTGAAAAAGAATATTTTCACTCGCTTCGGAACACCTCGGGCAATTATCAGTGATGGTGGCACACATTTATGCAACAGATATTTTGATGCACTCCTATCCAAATACGGAGTTACTCACAAGGTTGCAACAGCCTACCATCCACAGTCAAATGGGCAAGTTAAAGTTTCAAACAAGGAAATCAAAAGAATCTTGGAAAGAACCGTTGGATCAACAAGGAGGGACTGGTCTACAAAACTGGATGATGCGTTATGGGCCTACCGTACAGCTTACAAGACACCTATTGGTATGTCCCCATATCAATTGGTGTTTGGGAAAGCATGCCATCTGCCAGTTGAGCTTGAACATAAGGCATACTGGGCACTGAAGAAGTTGAATTTTGATCCACAAGCTGCAGGAAAGAAAAGACTTCACCAACTCAATGAATTGGAGGAATTTCGCCTACAAGCTTATGAGAATGCCAAATTGTACAAGGTAAAGACCAAGAAATGGCATGACCTAAAAATAGTGCACAGACAGTTGAAACCAAGGCAACAGGTGTTGTTGTACAACTCGAGGTTGAAACTTTTCCTTGGAAAGTTGAAATCAAGGTGGTCAGGTCCATTTGTGATCACTCAGGTTTTACCATATGGAGCTGTTGAGTTACTGGATCCTAACACCAACAACACATTCAAGGTTAACAGTCAGGGTGTCAAGCACTACTGGGGAGAACCGTTGGAGCGACAAAAAGAAAGTGTCACACTTTCATATCCAGCCTAATGATCGAGAAGTCAAGTCTAGCTGACGACTCTAAACTTAGCGCTCGCAGGGAGGCAACCCATGAAATTTGTGTATATATTATGATTTGATATGATATAATTTTGTGTGTTTAGTTTTTGCAGATTAAGACATTTCAAGATGGAAGAAGCTCTAGCAAGTCTTCACAAGCAATTTCCTTCTCTCCCTCAAAAATCTCTGATGAAAGTTTACAAAGCTCGCTTGGAACGGATGAGGTTACTGATGATAAAAGGTATTCCTACTGACATTCGTTGGATTATTGAAGCACGGGTCAGATTGGCAGGTGAGTCTTCCGACTCTTTTAGTTCACATCTGTCTGGTTTTGGAAGAAGCACCTATGCAAAGAAACGTAGAGCTAAGCAAATGGGTGTTTCTTTCAAATGTGCACGCTGGAATTGCAATACTCGTTGTCGTTCTTTAGGAATGGTGTCTGATAATCGTGGAGATAAAATTAAATTCATTAGGGATGGCTTGAGTAAGGAGTCTGTAGATGATATATCTTCGACTCTTGAGACGCATCCCACTGGATATGTTCATATAGCCATTCACAAGTTACACACACAATTCCAAAAAGAAAGACAACAGTAAGTCTCGGGAATCTGACTCAAAAAGACCATGTTTGCCAATTTATAAGAAAATTGGATGGGAAGCTTGTCCCTGACGCATAGACGTTAATCAAGCTGTAAATTCTTGTACACATTATATCTCTTTGTCTTTTCCTAATAAATGTGATTTGTTTTGTTGTTTTCTCCGACAGGATTCAGACCTTTTTTACTATCACGATTTATTTTACTATTTTGATACTAATCGTCCTTTGGAAGATACTAGTGCTATTATTTTTACTCACCCTTTTCAGGTATTATAAATTCAACTCATCATTGCACTTTTGAAGACATCCAGAGTAAAACATGGAAGCCACTTCAAGAAGACGAGTTGAAAACACCTGTGTGTTTTGCGGTAGTAGTGTTGGTACTAAACCACAATACGTAGAAGCAGCACAAGAACTGGGTCGAGTCTTAGCTGCAAGAAATATACACTTAGTATATGGCGGAGGCAATCTTTGACTAATGGGGATCGTTTCAAAGGCCGTACAGGAAGGAGGCAGTCATGTTTTGGGAATCATCCCAAAACCCTTGGCAGAAGCAAATCTTATTGAACCATCAAACGGAGAGGAACTGATCGTGCCAGGTATGTCCGAACGACTAGTGGAAATGATTAACCGTTCTGATGCTTTTATTGCTTTGCCAGGTGGCTTGGGCACATTGGAGGAAATTTTTATAGTATTATCTTGGGCGAACCTGAACATACACCAGAAACCGCTTGGACTGTTTAATGTTGATGGATTTTATGATTTTCTTTGTGTGTTTCTTGAGGATGCCCAAAGAAATGGATTTATGACAAAACCTCTTAAGGAACTCCTTTTCACTGCTAGAACTGCCCAGGATTTGCTTGATCAAATCTTGGCCTTTGAACCACAAATTGATCATATCCTTTCAAAGATAAAATGGTCCGAAGATGATCGTGGTAAGAAGCGTCGAATAACTCTGGATCTTAACCTTTAATTTTTCTTCATTTTAGCCAACCAGGTACTATCTTCTAAACTCTTCTTCTACTGTTTAAGACATTGGGGACAATATCTCATTTAGGTTTGGGGGTGAGGAATAGTTAATAGTACTTATTTGTATTGTGTTTTGAATAGTTAATAGTACTTGTTTGTATTGTGTTTTTATCTTTAGTCCAAAATTATTTTTCGAAAAATTAAAAAAAATTAAAAAAAATTTCAAAAACAAAGGCATATTTAAAGCTATGTAATGGTTTGGTGTCTTCCTTCACTCACTACCTCTCTATAAGGAAAAGTTGTGAAGGCACCTAGATAATCATTCACCTGTAGCTTGTTGTGATAGACTAGTTTGGAGGACTCGTTGTTTATTCCTGTCACCAAGTGATAAGAGCCTAAGAGGCTTGGGTACTTAAGAGAGCCTCGCTCCACCCTCTCTCTGGGGAATCTACAACGGGAAGTCCATTCGACAGTTAGTCACACACCATAACTCGTTGGCACGTACCATAAGGTATAAAAAAGGTGCGTTCACTTGGTCGCTTGAACCCTTGAGTGGGGAGTCCTAGTTGTGAACAATCCTTCGTCAGCGAGAGCCTTTGTTTACACTCCTAAAACCCACATGTGAACTATAGTTATATGACCAGTAGAAGTTATTTCTTTATGTTTATGGTTTTGTTTTTTATGTTGACTAAAAGGTGAAATTGGTAAGAAATAGCTGTAAAAGGAATTTTCACTCCTGATACGTATTTCAAACCCATTTTTCAAAACAAGTTAATTTTTGTTTATTTCCTTTTGAATTATTTAATTTGTAAATTCTCCATTAAACTGACTAAAATGGATCTTCATATGCTCAATTTACAGATATTATCAACATGCATGGTAATATACGGTCATGAGCTAAAATTGAAAAGTTTGTAATATCCAGTGCTCTAGTTCATTTGGAGGAAGCATCTCAAAAAGTGATGGAATAAAAAAAAAAAATCTGAGATCCGAGTTATTAAGTCTGTAAGGGTGTTTTAACACCTAGTGCCCTAAAACCAACTGGTTTGGAGTCATTGGCCCAAAGCTCGCTACATGGATCAAAAAGATGACAGAAGATAATATATATATATATATATATATATATATTATATATATATATATATATATATATCTGAAGTCTGAGTAATTAAGTCCGTAGGGGTATCTTAACACCTGGTGCCCTAAAGCCAACTGGTTTGGGAGTCACCGACCTAAAGCTCGCTACATGGATGGAAGATATTGTATATAAATAAAAAAAATAGAGAAAAAAAATCAAAGAAAAAATCAGAAATATTATTCCATTACTACAAAAAGGTGTGAATTCTAATAAAACTTTAGGACAAAAATATTACTCTCTTATCAACAGCACTTATGACTGTTGTGGGCAAAAATGAGTTGTTTAATATTTTGTTGGCTGTGTATATGGAGAATGGTAAAAATAATCGAAGAATTTACTTATTCAGTAATTTAGAATGAAACAAAACAACTAATAACTTGGAGTAGAAGTTTCACATGATTAGTCACTAACTTCTTTATTCTCTTTTCTCTTCTCTTTTTGCTTTTGTGTGCATTAGTTTCACTACATTTTTACTTTTATAAAATGTTTGTGGGTATCATTGCTGTAAACCCTCACGAGACTACAACTCGTCCACTGGGGACACCTAGGGGTTTAAAGGCTTGTTGCATATGCTAAATGAAACCGTGATCCCTACGAAAGTGGCTTAGTTAAATTTTATTATGTTATTTTATTTTGCTCGAGGACTAGCAAAATGTTAGGTTTGGGGGTGTGATGAGTGGTAAATGTATCACTATTTCTCACTCATTTAACTTAATATTTTGTATAGTTTCTTGAGTTTTGTGAATATTTTGATGTGTTTTGTGTTATTTTGTAGATAAATAAAGTTTCAGGACATTCTGGAGGTGATTTGGAGCAAAACTGTGAAATTTGGCAAAAAGGGTATTTTGGTAATTTTGGGCGTCCCGACCTCTAACGTGCGCCGGAGGCTGGTAACGTGGACCGGATCAACAAGTCAAAGTATGCCAAGTTTGACTTTGCTAACATGCGCCGTGCCACGTGTCAAAAATTCAACGAGTCGAAATTTTTCAGCCGCATTGCCACGTGTCCGGCCGAGAGTGTGCCATGCAAAAATGAGCTGGAGTCGCGACGCCAAAGCCCTTGGCGTCGCGACGCCAGAGGCTTATTCGGGCCTATAAATTCAGAGCGAATTTTCAGTTTCAAATGTACCACTTCCTCTCAAATCTCTATATAAATTGGGAGTTCTCTTCTTAGTTTCTTTAAAATTTCAGTTTTAATTACGTTTTGTAATAGTAATCTTCTTCTATAAATAGTAATTTTACTTTCTTAAACTTTTTTACTTTTACTATTCATCCATGAGGGGGTAACTTCTCCAATGCTAAGGTAAAAAGGTAATTCTTTTACTATTACTATTTAGATTAATCTCCCTTAAAATATAATATATAAACTATTTAAAACCTGACTTAATGAGGATACCGCCATACTAGTCGGTTGGTTTAATTATTGTTCCGCCTTTATGGCTGGTTTACTTTTGTTCCGCCTTTATGGCTGGTTTATTTATTATTACCGCCTTAATGGCTGGTTGATCTTAATTTGACTTAATCAGGTTACCGCCTATATGGCTGGTTGGTAAAATTATCACAAGATTATATATTATATTATGGGAGATATCTAAATAGTAAATAGTAGAAGTTAATTCATTTTACCTTAGCATTTCATTTCATTGCAATTTATTATTCCGCAATTACTTTTTAAGCAATTTTACTTTATGTCTTTTAAGTTTTTACCAGCTATAGTTATGTGTTGTAACTAAGTTAAATATTGAGGGTTGTGATAAAATCTAATATCACCGGTTTATAAAGAGTTAGATTATAGTTTGGGTAATTAAAAGATTTATTTATTGAGTCATAATCTTAATGCTTTTTATTAACTGGCCACACTAATAAAATTGATTAGATAAACTTAAAATAAACTAGACATAGGAATTTTAAGTTTAAAGACCTTAGACTCAATAGCCCACGATCTTCTTTGAGGATAGATAACCCTTTTATAGAACTAATTGGAACTTAATCTTAATGAATCTAGGTAATTTTGTTGACATAGACATATGGTTCAATTGGATTATACTAGGTAATTGTAAATGATCATCGAAAAAGGCTTTTACATATTTAATATTCCAGATAATAAATCAATATTTTACCCAACTATAATATAACCACTTCATCTTTAAATAATATTAGAAGAATTCAAACCCTAGATAGTTTTATAATTTGAATTTTCATTAATCTACTTTCACGCAATTTAATTTACTTGTTTTAAATTTAGAATCGTCACCATTTCAAATCAATCAAACAACCTGTTAGATACTAGTAATCACTTGACCTCATAAAATTAATAGATTAGGTACTAAGTCCTCGTGGGATCGATACTTTTTATACTACTTGAACGATACGTACGCTTGCGTTATACGTGTGTGATTACGTCGGTCACCAATTCACTGTTTGGACAGTAGACACCCGGTAAACCAGAAATTCACCCGGTAACGCCGTTTTTTGCCGTTTTCGCATATTTCAACTCGGAAAAAAATTTCGGAAATTGTTCCAATGCCCAAAACACATCCAATACATTTATACAACATATTTTTCATCACCAAAAACAAAAATTTTTCAGATCTAATTTTTGTAACAAAAAATATCATTTTTCATGTTTTAAATCCAATTTTCTCAACATTAATCATATTAATTGTTACACCAACCAAAGTCGCCACAAATGAAGAACCCAAGAACAATTCTAGTAAAAGAGTGGTCATAACACTCTAGAATGGCAACAAGTCATTAAATGACAAAATTGAACTAATATTACAATAATATTATCCAATCTAACTTCACACATGCGTCTAGCCTCCAAATCCATCCACCAAATCAAAAGGTCCCAAAATCTAAGAAAGGAAGAAACCCTAGAACTATTCTATATATTCAAGAGCAAGAAACAAGTTTTCTTTGTTTAAAAGCTATGAAGATTACCTCTAAATCTCCTAAATTCCTTAAACTTTTTCTTGATTTTCTTCACTTTGTTCCTTGATTCTTCAAGAGAATTTGGGAGCTTTTATGGAGATTAGGTTCGACCATGGAGGTGAATGACTGAAGAAAACAAAATTTTCCACTTTAAATACAAGGCCAAAACTGACTTAGGTGAGAAAGAAGGGTAATTTGGTCATTTGGTCATTTTTTTAATCTAATTACATAATAATAACCTTTAAGTTAACAAATCCAATTTGTAAACTTTAAGCTTAATAAAATCATGCCACATGTAACTAATAATAATCAAACATATTGCATAACAATTATGTAATATTGAAATAATTTAATTATCTAGATATTTAACATTTAAACATCTAAATAATTAATTAATGCGATTATTATTATATATGTATTTTTATTTACATCAAATAACAAATACATATATTAATGGCATGTGTCAAAATCTCAATTGACAAATAATTAATATGTATCAAATCAAATTTTGTATCAAATACAAATACACATTAATTATTAATTGACCAAAATTCCCATAATGCATATATTTTTGTTTAACCGTTTAAACGACTCGAATTAACTCATTTAATTCGGTGAAGTATTATGAATAATCTATATTATTCATAATGTGTTTCTCAAGTGCTCAACGAGTACAATTCATATTGTGGGACTCTCTAAGTTTAGGTTTATCCGTCACGAAATCCAATTTCGTGTCCATAATCCACCCACTCATGAATTATGATGTCCACGGATAATCTCGCTAAACTATGCAAGTCGAGGTCATTACATACGTATAATCCCTCTGTCACAGGCTATCCATATTATACCTGGGATATAGATAAGATTGTCAAATCCTTATGGTATAATATAGTCAACTTTCAAATTTATGATCTCTAAATAACACTCGGAACTCGCTTCCAAAGTTATACCACGGCCATGGATTTACTAGATTGCAAACACGTGTAGGAAACTTATGCCCTGTACACAGGACTGGCGGATTCTATCTTGATATGCACTAGATATCATGAGCATCAGTCCACACTCAACGAATAGGCGGAGGTCTGATATAAAAAAATCAGTGACGTGACTGTCATCAAAGTATGGAGGATAACTCATATATCAACTGTGGTATCTCAAGTCGAAAGACCACTATGCTCGCTCAACTCGAGAAGGTTCCTATTAACATTGGTGTACCATCTATTAGGAAATCTTCATTGAGTCGTTCAGTGTTTATCAAATAAACACATATATTTATATACGAGTCTCCTGATACTCATGGTTCATTGGAATAAACCATCGGACCAAGTTACGATCTACGACATATATTGGTCTCAACGGATTTTACTAACTGACCCGTGTTAGTAAATCTTGACCAGAAACTTTATTTAAAGATATACAACTTATAGTGACGCTTCCCAATGTCAATTACAAACTACGTTGTAACTGCGCACTACATTGTAAATCCCAGGGTCTTTGTCTAATATACATGTATCACTAAATCAGATTTAGTTTTAAATCTAATCATAATTAGATATTTAATCATACTTAGATCGAATATGTATATGAAAGACAAAAGGTGCTACCATTAAATAAGTAATATTATGGAAAAATGAATTGTTTATATTCATGAATCGGACATAAATACGATCTGAATTGGCACTCCAAGCACCAACCCTAACAAGTTCTCTCATTTGCTCTAGTGCCAATCCACGGTATCATATACACATCTCAATGTGTATCACATACACATGCCCCTCAAGAGCTCACCCAACACTCAAAAGGTAGGCAACAACTGTAGGAAACGCTTTCCTCGGGCAGCGGAAGCGATCTTTTTCTTCCTGCTTTCCCTTCCTTAAAGCCGAATGGAACCAGCACATATACTGAACTTTTTCTTCTGTTTCGGAAAAGATCTCAGCCCCGGAATGCGCCCAAAACAGTCCCCGAAATTAATTGATTTCTATGCATATCATATTTTAATTTAATTAAAATTTTAAATTTTAATTAATTGATTTCTATGCATATCATATTTTAATTTAATCATTTTAAATAACATAAAATCATATTTTTTATGTGTACAATGATAATGCATCTATGACATGTTATGGCATGTAAAATGCAAGAGTGGGCATCCTAAGCTATATGACATATTATTCAAACAATTCGAAATAAACATACATATAACATAAAAAAAATATTTTGCATTGACCGAGCTCTTATTTTTCCTATACTAATCTAATTAGTACATAAGATTCACCAAGGCATTCCTGGTCATCAAATCCCGCTTCAAAGTGGTATTGGCTCCTTTTGCGACTTCGGTGCTCCAAATTACAAAAATTGAAATTTTACATTGAAAAATAAAATTACAACAATGTAAACAATGCCTTACATCCCAAAAACAAAACCAACTACAAAAAATAAGAGCCGGAAAAATTTACGACCAATGCAAAATCCATTCATCACATGAAATAACAAAAACATTCATCATATGAATATCACAATGTGCCCACACATCTAAACATGCATATAATATTTATAACTCATATAAATATATTAAAAACAGAAACTTTAAATGAAAAAGAAAAGGATTAAGAACACTTTTCAACCTCGCTCTTGATGCCAATTGTAGGAAACGCTTTCCTCGCGCAGCGGAAGCGATTAGGCACACGGATCGACCTTGAAATAATTTTCTGCTTTCCCTTCCTTAAAGCTGAATGGAACCAGCATATATACTGAACTTTTGCTTCTATTTCGGACAAGATCTCATCCCCGAAATGCGCCCAAAACAGTCCCCGAACTGCAGTGAAATAATGTATTGTTTTGGACCCGTTACACAACCGAACTGCACACAAATCACCCACTGAATTGCGTGAACTGCAAGGGTGATATAGGTCTGATTTTTCCACTCAAAAAAAAATCATAACTCAGCCCAAAAAGTCCCCAAGGTGTTTCCCAAAAAACCCGAATTAAAACAAAACAAACGAGCCCCGATTGTAACAAGTGAAGTGCGGCAATAAAGTATTATTGTTCTCAATGTCGTGACTTATAAGAGTGAGGAGAAGATGA
Source organism: Zanthoxylum bungeanum (assembly GCA_019454045.1). NCBI lineage: Eukaryota > Viridiplantae > Streptophyta > Magnoliopsida > Sapindales > Rutaceae > Zanthoxylum > Zanthoxylum bungeanum. The sequence goes on along the minus strand of SKCR01021040.1, from coordinate 142,249 downwards.
TTTGTTCGTCACCACAAAGTCTTCCGAGCTATATCTCGTTACCAACGGAAAGTAGTGTGGGCTACACACACAAACAAATCCCTAAACGTTTAGAGATTTAATCACACACTAATAATATTTTTTTATTCTTGTTCTTCAATCTTGTTTCTCAACTTTTGAGAGAAGAATGGAAGAAGAAGAAGAGGTGGCTAGGGTTTTGAAAATATGGAGTAGTAAAAAAAATATATATTTTTTCTTTTTATACTTAGGGTAATTTGTTTCAAAAAACAAATCAACCACTTCCCTCCCACCTATGTCAAATTCGGCCAAGCTAGGGTTTCTTTTAATTTTTTTCAACATCAATATTCAATTACCATTATTGAAAAGATGTTACAAAATTAAATAAGCAATTAACAAATTTGAAAATCACAATTTCCAAATTAATGCCAAGGATTTTATTTGTTTCCAAAACAAACAAATCCATCCCCTAATGGCTTGAGGAATTCGGCCACTACAAGGAATAATAGATAAATTTTGTAGCATTAGGTATTCAATTCCATGATTGAAATATATGTTACAAAATTAAAGAGTTACTACCTTTTAAAAAGATGTAACTTCCAATTTAATTCAAAGGTTTCCAAAACCCAAATTTGGAATTCCAATATTAGCCTTCATTAAATTATATCATATATAATTTAATTACTAGCAATAAATAATTATCATATAATCATTTATTATATAAATCATATATTAACTTTTAATATATAGTTGTAAGTGTGACAAATAATATTATTAATCATATTAATAATATTTATACCTTTGTGAGTATATAATTGGACTATCCAATTATACTAAATCCGTTATAGTAAATCGAGCTAGCACGGGGACCAAATGGACCTACGGTTCCGAGCTCCAATAATCTCGAAATATTAATTAAGCTCTTAATTAAATATTCTGAATTATTAACTCCGGGTTATTCCACTAAAAACCCAAAGTTGCACTCTCGTTGCCGCAGATGATATATTAAGTCGAACTAAGTCGTTGTCCATCGATATAGTCATTACATACGAATTGACCCTTCACGAGTATCTCGTAATTAGAGACGGGTCATAATGTCCGTTATACCCCTCTAATTATTTTTACCTTAAGTACCATTGATTCTCTAATGAACGATTTATTCATAACTATTATGAATTTTAATCTTTCTATTCGTAATAGAGAGACTTGATCGCTCAAATCGTTCAAGTACCGAATAAACCCTTAAGAAAGATACTCATCTACTTCTCGCAAGAAGGAGTGAACTCCATGTCTATGCAAAACGTTCCCAGCTATAAAACAAACTATGTCTCCAAAGTACGTAGCTATTGGTCGGGACTGCTACACCAACCTCACCTTTGTAAATCAAAGGACATAGCCTGCCAAGCAGGAGTTCGTAGTACACTCAGGATTAAGATCAATCTATATATGACCATCTAGTAGATCGAAATGACTTTCTTAGTTTAACGGATATTATAAGAATGTCATTTCCATCTGGGTCCAGTCCTATATGATCGCATCATACAAGGTGCCTCCATTCTCATGTCTCTACATGGACGATCCGGATCAAGATCGCCATACAAATATAGAATGGACCGCAGCTATAGATAAACCACAAACAAAGTACCCACTTTGTTTGCTCTCTATGGACTATTTAAGATTACTAACTTCAGATTTAAATCCTCTTGTGTATGACACTCATACACTAAGTCTGAAGGTACATAAGCAATCTAGGGTATTTAAGATGATATATAATATGCGAAAATTAAACAAACAATTTGATAAATGAATAATTCATCCTTTTATTTCAAAACACATAAAACTGTTTACATCACATGTAGCTCTAGGGCATAAATTCCAACAATCTCCCACTTGCACTAGAGTAAATGGGACATGTCTCGTAATCCCAGACCATCTAGGTGACCTTCAAAAACTTTATCTGGCAAGGTCTTTGTAAACGAATCAGCCAGGTTATCTACGGATGCAATCTTTGTGACAGTAATGTCTCATCTCTCTGCACTATCTCCCTGATGAGATGATATTTCCTTTCTATATGCTTTCCCCTCTTGTGGCTTCTTGGTTCTTTGGAGTTTGCCACCGCACCACTATTATCGCAATAGAGTGTGAGTGGTATATCCATATCTGGAACAACTTCCAGATCTCCCAAGAATTTACGGAGCCAGACAGCTTCCTTAGCTGCTTCACAAGCTGCTACATATTCAGCCTCCATGGTGGAGTCAGCAATATAAGATTGCTTTATACTCCGCCATACTATGGCCCCACCATATAGGGTGAACACTGATCCAGATGTAGATTTCCTAAATCGACATCTGTCTGAAAATCAGAGTCTGTATATCCCCTTAGGATCATATCCTCACCGGAATATACAAGCATATAATTTCCGTTCTCTTAAGATACTTGAGAACGTGTTTCACAGCCACCCAGTGATCCAATCCTGGGTTTGATTGAAACCTACTGACTACTCCACTGCCACAGAAATGTCCGGTCTCGTGCATAACATAACATACATGAGACTACCAACTGTGAGGCGTATGGGATATGTCTCATTTCCTCAACATCTTGAGGTGTCTTAGGAGACTGTTCCTTTGACAAATGAATTCCATGTCGATAAGGCAGATTGCCTTTCTTGGATTTCTGCATCCCAAATCGCACAAGGATCTTGTCGATATAGGATGCCTGAGACATAGCTAACAGTCGTTTCTTGCGATCCCGAAGTATCTGAATCCCAAGAACATAACTGGCCTCTCCCAAATCTTTCATTTGGAATTGGTTAGCTAGCCAGGTTTTCACATCTGATAATATCTTTACATCATTCCCAATGAGTAAAATATCATCGACGTATAAAACAAGAAAAACCACATTTCCGTCAATGACGCGCTTGTATACACAAGGCTCATCAACATTCTGCTCAAAATCATAAGACTTGATCGTTGTATCAAATCATATATTCCAAGATCGAGATGCATGCTTGAGTCCATAAATGGACCTTTGCAGCTTGCAAACCTTTTGCTCTTGACCTTGGGCGATGAACCCCTCTGGTTGTATCATATAGATACTTTCATCAAGATTGCCATTCAAGAATGCAGTCTTGACATCCATTTGCCAAATTTCATAGTCATAATATGCGGCAATGGATAGAAGAGTGTGGATGGATTTAAGCATGGCTACTGGCGAGAAAGTTTCCTCATAGTCAACTCCCTCTTTCTGGGTATAACCCTTGGCCACTAGTCTAGCCTTGAAGGTCTGTACCTTCCCATCTGATCCCCTCTTCCTTTTGTAGATCCACTTGCAACCTATGAATTTCACCCCATCAGGTTGGTCTACAAGTTCCCAGACCGAGTTGGAGTGCATGGACTTTATCTCTAGGTTCATGGCTTTGAGCCATTCCTCTTTGTCAGAATCATTCATTGCACTACTGTAGGTCAATGGATCATCTATGCCATCGCTGGATGCGACAACTTGTGCCTCTCCAACCCCTAAGTAGCGATCAGGTTGTCGTACAACCCTCCCACTGCGCCTAGGCGGTAGATCATTCTGATGAGCTTGCATCTGACTATAGATGTCGCAGGTGCTATGTATTTGTCAACTTTCGTTGATGATGGCGTGCTGGTCGAACCAGCAAGTAACTCCTCGAGCAACACTTTACTTCGAGGTTTGAACTCCCTCATATAGTCCTCCTCTAAAAACGTAGCATTTGTCGATAGAAACACTTTGTTATCATCAGGACTGTAGAAGAATCCACCCCTAGTCTCCTTAGGATAGCCTACAGATAGGCACACCTGAGAACGTGGCTCCAACTTTGTAGTCTTATTCTTCAGCACATGTGCTGGACACCCCCATATGCGGAAATGTCGTAAACTAGTTTTACGACCATTCCACAACTCTAATGGAGTCTTAGGAACAGACTTAGATGGAACTACATTAAGGATATGCATTGTAGTTTGCAGTGCATATCCCCATAACGAACTAGGTAATGAGCTATAACTAAACATAGATCTTATCATGTCTAGTAGGGTTCGATTTCTCCTTTCTGCAACACCATTTTGCTGTGGTGTTCCAGGTGTTGTGAGCTGGGATACTATCCCATGCTCAACTAAGAATTCCTCGAAGTCTCTGTCGAGGTATTCCCCTCCACGATCTGATCGCAGAGTTTTAATTGTCTTACCTAATTGGTTCTCAACCTCAGCACGATACTCCTTGAACTTTTCAAAGGTATCTGATTTGTGATGCATTAGGTAGACATACCCATATCTTGAATAATCGTCAATGAATGTGACGAAGTATTCATAACCACCTCGGGCTTTTACATTCATCGGTCCGCAAACGTTCGAATGTATTAGCTCAAGTGGTTGATTGGCTCTTATATATTTTCCAGTAAAAGGTCTCTTGGTCATTTTACCTTCTAAACAGGATTCACAAACTGGTAGAGTCCCGAGCTTTAACTGGTTTAAGGCTCTGTTCTTTACCAATCTATTTATCTGGTCAAGGTTGATGTGACCAAGTCTAAGATGCCATAGATATGTGTCATCATGAGAAATCTTTGGCCGTTTAGTTTTAGGTTTCTCAACCTTAAACATTTCAGTGTTGAGCAGTGACCTATGTGTTAATGGTCTTAACACATACAAGTTATTTTCTGAGTTTCATGTGCATATAGTTAATCCATTTCTACTAATAATAACTAAATTGCTATTAAAAGAAACTGAAAAATCATCATCCAAAAGTTTAGAAACAGAAATCAAATTCCTGCGAAAACCAGGAATGAATAACACATTGTTCAAATTTAAATAACTATTATTAATAAAATTTAAACTGGAAACTCCCACTGCTCTTGCTGAAACGGAATCCCCTGTCCCGACCCTCATAGTGTAATCACCTTCAGCAAGGTCCCTCCATGAATCAAGTAGCTGCAAATAAGAACAAACATGGTTAGTGGCTCCAGAATCAACAATCCAAGCAGATTTATCATCCTCCACTAATAGAGATTCAATAACGAGTAAATCATATTTACCTGTTTCCTTTTTTCTCCTTTAGCTCAGCAAGGTATTTAGGACAGTACCTTTTCCAATGCCCATTTTTGTTGCAGTGGAAACATTTTCCTTTGGGCTTTGCATCCTTGGAGCCTTTCTTGTTCTTCTTCTTCATAGGCTTTCCCTTAGCCTTTCCAGTGCTTTTCTTCTTCTTCTTTACAGATTTAGAAGACTCGGCAACATTTGCCTCTGCACTGGACTTACGAGGATCCACAAGCATGGACTCGTAATGGGTGAGCTCATTAAGCAGTTGGGTCAAAGTAAAAGATAACTTGTTCATAACATAGTTGCTTTTAAACTGCAGGAAACTCTTCGGAAGAGTTTCCATAATCATGGTCACCTGGCTACGCTCATCAATACGAGCTCCATGGGTTTCAGTAGTGTTGAGATAGGTCATCATCCTCAAGAGGTGTTCTCGGACTGATGTCCCATCCTTCATCCTAGCAGCCATCGCTGAGACTATGGCCTCATGGCATTGACGCTCCGAAGGCTGCCCAAACATGCCCTGCAATGACTCCATCATCTGAGATGCTAGAGCCATAGGCTCATGTTTTGAAGCAAGAACCTCAGACATCCCTGCTAGCAAGTAGCAGCGGGCTTTCTCATTTGCTGCGACCCATTTCTGGTAGGTATCGTGCACAGCTTGGCCAGCATTTCTGGCCGGCTCGGGAGGACGTTTCTCCGTCAGGACAAACTTTAGGTCTTCACAGACCAGGATAGCGTTCATGTTACTTTTCCACTTAACATAGTTTTCCCCGGTTAATTTATCGTTTGAGAGTATGGAAATAATTGGAGAAACCATGGCTGAAAAATAAAATAAACATGCATTTAACATTCATTCATCGCATATTAAAATCATCAAAGAATTTTGGCAAAAACTTAAACATGATGCATGAACCATGGATAATGAATTAGAAACCTAAGAGAATTACTATGCCACGGAAACCTATCATCCCACAAGTAAGTGTCGCCGTAGGGTAGGTCAAGTACTCACATGATAGATCGAGACAATCTCAGTCAATTTAATATATGCGGGAATAACTCTTATTCATATATTAAACAACTACCATTTTATTTGATCAAGGAATTTTATTAACAGTTAATTATTCCTTTGTGAGTGTAACCCGTCGTTTCGGGATTCTTGGACTTAACGAGTGAAGTGTCACCGTAGGGTAGATCAGTTCACAAGATACATCTAGAATCCCTATCCTCTCGGAACCCAAACTTGATATTGACTCAAATGGACACCATCCGTAGGGGGACGAAAACAAAGCCGTCTCGAGGCGCCTTTTGAATCTCACGTTTTTGGACTAACAACGGAGATCACGGGATATACTGTCGTATATCCCTCTCCCACTCACTATTAAAAATTAAGGTTTCTATCTAAAATATCTAATATTTTATTTTAACTAGTGTGGATAAAATTATGGCGGCTAAATCATAATTAATTTTTATTTACACTAGTTTGTCATAAGTCAGCTAATCAATTTTAACTATTAAAATTGTATCACTAATATTTCATTAGTCTCTACTAATAGTTTTACTCAATTAAACTAATTTAATTAGAGTGGTATTAGTGAGCTATTATATCTTAACTTTTAAAATACTAGACACTAATAAGTTTAAATTTTATGGAATTCTAAAAGGTCAAAATTTTAATTAAACATTTTAATAAATTTTAGTGCGTTATAAAATCCAATGGTACGTGGAATTGTATCCCGAGTGCAGACCATATTACCGTCCATTCGGATTAGGCTATGGAATTTATATCCGGGTTTCCATCATATATACCAATGGAATTTATTATGCACCAATTAAGCCCAATATATTAGAATTCAAATTTTAAACCATAAATCCAATTAATCTAATTAATTGATTTCTATGCATATCATATTTTAATTTAAACATTTTAAATAACATAAAATCATATTTTTATGTGTACAATGATAATGCATCTATGACATGTTATGGCATGTAAAATGCAAGAGTGGGCATCCTAAGCTATATGACATGTTATTCAAACAATTCGAAATAAACATACATATAACATAAAAAAATATTTGGCATTGACCGGGCTCTTATTTTTCCTATACTAATCTAATTAGTACATAAGATTCACCAAGGTATTCCTTGGTCATCAAATCCCGCTTCAAAGTGGTATTGGCTCCTTTTGCGACTTCGGTGCTCCAAATTACAAAAATTGAAATTTTACATTGAAAAATAAAATTACAACAAATGTAAACAATGGCCTTACATCCCAAAAACAAAACCAACTACAAAAAATAAGAGCCGGAAAAATTTACGACCAATGCAAAATCCATTCATCACATGAAATAACAAAAACATTCATCATATGAATATCACAATGTGCCCACTCATCTAAACATGCATATAATATTTATAACTCATATAAATATATTAAAAACAGAAACTTTAAATGAAAAATAAAAGGATTAAGAACACTTTTCAACCTCGCTCTTGATGCCAATTGTAGGAAACGCTTTCCTCGCGCAGCGGAAGCGATTAGGCACACGGATCGACCTTGAAAAAAAATTTTGCTTTCCCTTCCTTAAAGCCGAATGGAACCAGCACATATACTGAACTTTTGCTTCTGTTTCGGACAAGATCTCAGCCCCGGAATGCGCCCAAAACAGTCCCCGAACTGCAGTGAAATAATATACTGTTTTGGACCTGTTACACAACCGAACTGCACACAAATCACCCACTGAATTGCGTGAACTGCAAGGGTGATATAGGTCTGATTTTTCCACTCAAAAAAAAAATCTTAACTCAGCCCCAAAATTCCCCAAGGTGTTTTCCAAAAAACCCGAATTAAAACAAAACAAACCGAGCCCCGATTGTAACAAGTGAAGTGCGGCAATAAAGTATTATTGTTCCTCAATGTCGTGACTTATAAGAGTGAAGAAGAAGATGATTTGTTCGCCACCACAAAGTCTTCCGAGCTATATCTCGTTACCAACAGAAAGTAGTGTGGGCTACACACACAAACAAATCCCTAAACGTTTTAGAGATTTAATCACACACTAATAATATTTTTCTTATTCTTGTTCTTCAATCTTGTTTCTCAACTTTTGAGAGAATGGTAGAGAAGAAGAAGAAGGTGGCTAGGGTTTTGAAAATCATGGAGTAGTAAAAAAAAATATATATTTTCTTTTTATACTTAAGGTAATTTGTTTCATAAAACAAATCAACCACTTCCCTCCCACCTATGTCAAATTCGGCCAAGCTAGGGTTTCTTTTAATTTTTTTCAACATCAATATTCAATTACCATTATTGAAAAGATGTTACAAAATTAAATAAGCAATTAACAAATTTGAAAATCACAATTTCCAAATTAATGCCAAGGATTTTATTTGTTTCCAAAACAAACAAATTCATCCCCTAATGGCTTGAGGAATTCGACCACTACAAGGAATAATAGATAAATTTTGTAGCATTAGGTATTCAATTCCATGATTGAAATATATGTTACAAAATTAAAGAGTTACTACCTTTTAAAAAGATGTAACTTCCAAATTTAATTCAAAGGTTTCCAAAACCCAAATTTGGAATTCCAATATTAGCCTTCATTAAATTATATCATATATAATTTAATTACTAGCAATAAATAATTATCATATAATCATTTATTATATAAATCATATATTAACTTTTAATATATAGTTGTAAGTGTGACAAATAATATTATTAATCATATTAATAATATTTATACCTTTGTGAGTATATAATTGGACTATCCAATTATACTAAATCCGTTATAGTAAATCGAGCTAGCACGGGGACCAAATGGACCTACGGTTCCGAGCTCCAATAATCTCGAAATATTAATTAAGCTCTTAATTAAATATTCTAAATTATTAACTCCGGGTTATTCCACTAAAAACCCAAAGTTGTAATTTCGTTGCCGCAGATGATATATTAAGTCGAACTAAGTCGTTGTCCATCGATATAGTCATTACATACGAATTGACCATTCACGAGTATCTCGTAATTAGAGTCGGGTCATAATGTACGTTATACCCCTCTAATTATTTTTACCTTAAGTACTATTGATTCTCTAATGAACGATTTATTCATAACTATTATGAATTTTAATCTTTCTATTCGTAATAGAGAGACTTGAGCGCCCAATCGTTCAAGTACCGAATCAACCCTTAAGAAAGATACTCATCTACTTCTTGCAAGAAGGAGTGAACTCCATGTATATGCAAAACGTTCCCAGCTACAAAACAAACTATGTCCCCAAAGTACGTAGCTATTGGTCGGGACTGCTACACCAACCTCACCTTTGTAAATCAAAGGACATAGCCTGCCAAGCAGGAGTTCGTAGTACACTCAGGATTAAGATCAATCTATTTATGACCATCCAGTAGATCGAAATGACTTTCTTAGTTTAACGGATATTATAAGAATGTCATTTCCATCTGGGTCCAGTCCTATATGATCGCATCATACAAGGTGCCTCCATTCTCATGTCTTTACATGGACGATCCGGATCAAGATCGCCATACAAATATAGAATGGACCGCAGCTATAGATAAACCACAAACAAAGTACCCACTTTGTTTGCTCTCTATGGACTATTTAGGATTACTAACTTCAGATTTAAATCCTCTTATGTATGACACTCATACACTAAGTCTGAAGGTACATAAGCAATCTAGGGTATTTAAGATGATATATAATATGTGAAAATTAAACAAACAATTTGATAAATGAATAATGCATCGTTTTATTTCAAAACACATAAAACTGTTTACATCACATGTAGCTCTAGGGCATACATTCCAACAACAACAAGTAAGCTCGCTATAACATATTGAGTTTGTCCAAAAAATCCAATTGTTTCCCTTAGCCATCATCATTCATATTTTGTGGAACCCAAGTTCTACATCAATATGACTCAGATGTGATATCAGCATTATGCTATAGCTATTAAGTTGTCTATGTATTTAGAGATCAAATCCAAAATACATTGTAGACAACCGTAAACACAATACTAATATCAAAACTTCTAATCTGTAAGGTCATTATGCAACTTCATAAGTCAATACTTCATAAGTTACAACTAATTCTACTAATTCAGTAGAATCAACGGTGACACTCCCACTGCATATTTTCTGACTTTATATGACATAGATCATCTAATGTCATAATTAGACTCAAAATTAATTTGATTCTAATGGTTGCGGACTATATCTCCATGAATAAGAAACTCGTTCTTAATATCTCCAAGATAACGAAGAACATGTTTCAAGACACATCCTATGGTCTACAGGGTATCAAAATAATTCGTAACAATTACAATTAAATGGATATCTTTAATCGCACATAATATAGTATTCATTATGCCATCATCATATAATACATAAGATTGACTAGACATTTTAATCAATTTCTCTTTCGACAAAGGAACCATTATTTATTAAAGATGAATATTATATATAAAAGACACACTAACTGTCAAACAGTTAGACTAACTGTCATACAGATAGTTTTGATGTGTCCTTTGTTAGATCATATCTAATGCACGACTAATGGGAGTATCTCATAAGTCTCTCAGTTTTATATCATATATGAAACTTTATATCAAATATAACAGAAACTACTCTCACTGCATTCACAGAGAAAAGAAGACTTAGGATATCTAATATTAGAAAGAAATTTATACACTCTCACTGACCCTACTATCAAATATGTATTCTCTATGCTTTGATAAAATCAGACAATCTGACTGTAATCAAAATTAGAGAACACAAATTTCTGGAAAGCTCACATGAGTCTACAATAGGCTTTATAAGCTAGTTTATCAAACTGTGATCTTAGCAGAATACAAACTCTAGGGCCATTCTAGAATGAACTCTTCAAACAAAGAAACCACAATGGATCTCTCATTCGAAGAAACCATTCAGGAACGCCGCTTTGCATTCTTTAGCCAAAATGCATAGTTTAATATCAATATTAACCAACAGATCTTTAATTGTTCAATTAGTGTGACTAGAGACAAGTTTCCTCAGAATCTACAATAGATTGTTGAGTATAGCCTTTCTCACTATCATATTATAAAGGTCAAACCTTTAATAAGCTCACTTTGTTTGTTGTGCAAACAATTTGCACATTTTATGAACGATTCATAATGAAAGCTCAATCAAGTTCCAAACTTGATCGTGGTAAGCTACGAACAATCTTAGATCTATGGTTTACTGCTAACTTCCAATATCGATATCAAATATCGCTTCCACTATAAGTTATAGGATAATTTTCTTCGATAAGAAAACAACAGAATCATTAAGTATAAAATACTTTGTGAATGATTCTGACATCCTATTAAACTTATATGGAAGATGTCTAAGGGTCTTTTCATCTTATTAATTATATAGTTCCATTTTTAGTTTATCACTCTCACATTTGACTTCAGTAAGTCAAGTCTTTTCAGTAGGAAACGACTTTCCTTAGCGCGGCGGAAGTTTCTTGTGGTGGCACCGGGTCTAGTATGGATCTTCAAAATTTTCTTTGCCTTCTCCCTTTATTGTAGTAGCCAAGATCAATCCTTTGGTGTCCAACACTTGGATCAACCACTCGATCTTCCGAACTATGACTCGAAACCAACAAACCGAAGTGTGGGCTTCACTCACAAAGATTAAACCTCTAAACTATTTAGATATTTAAGATGTCACAATGGTGTTTGGCTTTAGGAATTTCACAACACTTGTGAATGTTATAACTCTCTCTATTTTCTCTCAAATCTTTTCTTACAACAATTGTGTGAATGAATGCAAAGTGTTAACCTTAGGAAGTGAGAGAAATGGTAGAGATTATATTCTCTTACACAAGCCAACTAACCTTGTCATTAAGCATCTAATGCTTTCTTGCAATGGCCAACACAAAAATGTGAATGCCATACCAAAGCATAAGAAATGTTAAGCTAAAGACAATGGCTTTGTCATTAAGCATTCAATGTTTTCTTTCAATGGCAAACACATAAATGTGGAGGCCATACCAAAGCATAAAATGCATTAGCTAATGACAAAACTATTAGGTGTATCCAAGCCACTTAATAGACATAATTGCTTGGATGACATGGTAAGCCATATGGCTTTGTCTCCAATGGTAAATAAAAATCAATATATTAATAATGATTTATTTACCTTCAATTGTTGTTGTAGTAATTATCTCATAATTATTACTAACTTGATTATCTCATAATCAAGACTTGATTATCTCATAATCAAAGAATTCTATAAAACATTAAGTTAAACTAATTTAACATAGTTTTCATTTGTGACAATAAATATTATTAATCTTATTAATAATATATAAATAAATATAATGTGAGCATATAATTAGACAATCTAATTATATTAGGTTTGCTACAGTTAATCGAGCTAGCACGGGGACCAAATGGACCTACGATTCCGAATTCCAATAATTCCGAAAAATTAATTAAACTCTTTAATCAAATATTACGAATTATTAACTCCGCGTTATTCCACTAAAAACTCGAAGTTGAACTCCCGTTACCGTAGATGGATTAAATAAACCGAACATTTTCGGTGTCCATCGATATAGTCATTACATATGGATATAGCCCTTCACGAAAATCTCATAAATAGAGCCAGGTCATAAGTCCGTTAAACCCCTCTAAACATTTTGTCTCTTAAGCACCATTGATTCTATAATGAACAATTAATTCATAACAATTATGAATATAAAATACTTTATATTCGTAATAGAAAAGTTGAGCGCTCAAATTGTTCAAGTCCTGAATCAACTCTTAAAAGAGATATTCATCTGCTTCTCGTAAGAATGAGTGAATTCCATATCTATGTAAAACGTTCCCAGCTACATACCAAATCATATCCCCAAAATATATAGTTATTGGCTGGGAATGCAACACCAACCTCACCATAGTAAATCAAATGACATAACCTGTCATGCAGAAGTTCGTAGTACACTCAGGATTAAGATCGAATCCATATATGACCATCTATTAGATAAAATGAATTTCTTCGGTTAACGGATATTAAAAGAAATTTGTATTTATCTGAGTCCAGTCCTATATGATCTTATCATACAAGGTGCCTCATTCCCATGTCACTACATGAACGATCCCGGATCAAGATCGTCATACAAGTATAGAATGGACCGCAGCTATAGATAAACCACAAACAAAGTACCCTCATTGTTCGCTCTCTATGGACTATTTAGATTACTAACTTTAGACTTAAATCCTCTTGTGCATCAAACATACATTAAGTCTAAAGGTACAAGAGTAATCAAGGTAAATAAGACAATTGGACAATATGCGATATAAATCAAACATCTTTGATAAAATGAATAATGCATTTATTATTATTACAAAAATCAATTTTGTTTACAATACATGAAGCTCTAGGACATAAATCCCAACAATCTCCCACTTGGACTAGAGCAAATGAGACATGTCATGTAATCCTAAACCATTTAGGTGACCTTCAAATACTTTATCCGATAAGGTCTTTGTAAACGGGTCAGCCAGGTTGTCTGCGGATGGAATCTGCGTGACAGCGACATCTCCTCTCTGCACTATTTCCCTGATGAGGTGATATTTCCTCTCAATATGCTTACCCCTCTTGTGGCTTCTCGGTTCTTTGGAGTTCGCCACTGCACCACTATTATCGCAATAAAGTGAGTGGTTTATCCATATCTGGAACAACTTCCAGATCTGCCAAGAACTTACGGAGCCAGACTGCTTCCTTAGCTGCTTCACAAGCTGCTACATATTCAGCCTCCATGATGGAGTCAGCAATACAAGATTGCTTAATGCTCATCCAAACTATAGCCCCACCACCTAGGGTGAACACTGATCCAGATGTTGATTTCCTAGAATCGACATCCGTCTGAAAATCAGAGTCAGTATATCCTCTCAGAATCATATCCTGACTTGTATATACAAGCATATAATTTCTCGTTCTCTGAAGATACTTGGGAATATGTTTCACCGATACCCAATGATCTAATCCTGGGTTGGATTGAAACCTACTGACTACTCCCACTACAAAACAGATGTCTGGTCTCATGCATAACATAGCATACATAAGACTTCCAACTGCTGAAGCATATGATATATGTCTCATCTCCTCAACTGCTTGAGGTGTCTTAGGAGACTGTTCCTTAGACAAATGAATTCCATGCTTGAAAGGTAAATTACCTTTCTTGGAATTCTGCATACCAAATCGCACAAGAATCTTGTCGATATAGGTTGCTTGAGACATTGCTAACGGCCATTTCTTGCGATCCCGAATGATCTGGATCCCAAGTACATAACTTGCATCTCCCAAATCCTTCATTTGGAATTGGTTAGCTAGCCAGATTTTCACGTCCGATAATATCTTTACATTATTCCCAATGAGTAAAATATCATCAACGTATAACACAAGGAAAACCACCTTCCCATCAATGATGCGCTTGTAGACACAAGGCTCATCGATGTTCTGCTCAAAGTTATAAGACTTGATCGTAGTATCAAACCTTATGTTCCAAGATCTAGATGTTTGCTTAAGTCCATAAATGCCATTGCAATTGTTCAACTTGCAAATTTTCTTGACTTAGGTAAGCCTGGTGTACCATATAGATCTCATCGATTCATTAGAATGCATGTGCTGCGATGTTTTGTGCCATCTATAATGAGTCATATGTGGCAATGGAAAGAAGAATCCTGATGGATTTAAGCATGGCTACTGGCGAGAAAGTTTTTCATAGTCAACTCCCTCTTTTGGGGTATAACCTTTTGCCACTAGCCTAGCCTTGAAAGTCTGTATTTTCCCATCTATTCCTCTTTTTCTCTTGTAGATCCACTTGCAACCTATGGTTTTTACTCCATTAGGTTGGTCTACAAGTTCCCAAACTGAGTTAGAGTACATAGACTCCATCTCGAGGTTCATGGCTTTGAGCCATTCCTCTTTATCAGTATCTTCCATTGCACTATGATAGGTCAATAGATCATCTATACCATCACAAGATGCAACAACTTACACCTCACCATTTCCTAGATAGCGTTCAGGTTGTCTTATAACCCTCCCACTACGTCTAGGTGGTATGGTATCCTGATAAACTTGCATCTGACTTTCAGATGTAGAAGGTGTTATGTCTTTGTCAACATTTGACAATGGTGTATTGGTCGTACCAGCAAGTAACTCCTCAAGTAACACTTTACTTCGAGGTTTGAACTCTCTCATATAGTCCTCCTCAAGAAATGTAGCATTTGTCGACACAAATACTTTATTATCTTCTGGACTATAAAAGAATCCACCCCTAGTTTCCTTAGGATAGCCTACAAATAGGCACACCTGTGAATGTGGTTCCAACTTAGTAGTCTTGTTCTTTAGCACGTGTTCCGGACACCCCCATATGCGAAAATATCACAAACTAACTTTACGACCATTCCACAACTCTAAGGGAGTCTTAGAAACATACTTAGAAGGAACTACATTCAGGATATACATTGCAGTTTGCAATACATACCCCCAGAATGAACTAGGTAGAGTGCTATAACTAAACATTGATCTTATCATGTCTAGTAGGGTTCGATTTCTCCTTTCTGCAACACCATTTTGTTGTGGTGTTCCAGGTGCTGTGAGTTGTGAAACAATTCCATGCTCAACTAAGAATTCCTCGAAATCTCTATCAAGGTATTCTCCTCCATGATCTGATCGTAGAATTTTGATGCTTTTACCTAACTGGTTCTCAACCTCAGCACGATACTCTTTGAACTTTTCAAATGTATCTGACTTGTGCTACATTAGGTAAATATACCCATATCTGGAATAATCGTCAATGAAAGTGACGAAGTATTCAAAACCACCTCGGGCTTTTACATTCATCGGTCCGCAAACATCCGAATGTATTAGCTCAAGAGTTTCTTTGGCTCTTATCATCCTTTTCCAGTAAAAGGTCTCTTGGTCATTTTGCCTTCTAGACAGGATTCGCAGACAGGTAAAGTACCAAGTTTTAACTGATTTAAAACTCTGTTCTTAATTAGTCTATCTATCCGGTCAAGGTTAATGTGACCAAGTCTAAGGTGCCAAAAATAGGTATCATCATGAGAAATCTTTTGCCGTTTAGTTTTAGATCTTTCAATCTTAAATATTTCAGTATTAAACAGTGATTCATGTATTAACGGCCTTAATACATATAGATTATTTTCGAAGTTTCCCGTGCATATATTTAATCCACTTCTACTAATAATAACTGACTTATTATTAAACGAAACAGAAAAACCACATTCCATAAGTTTTGTTACAGAAATCAAATTCCTGCGAAAACCAGGAATATATAGCACATCATTCAAACATAAATAACTTTTATTAAAATTCAAATTTGAAACTCCCACTGCTCTTGCTGAAACAGCATCCCCTGTCCCAACTCTCATGGTAAAGCTACCTTCAGTAAGGTCCCTCCATGAGTCAAGTAGCTGCAAAAAACAACAAACATGGTTAGTGGCACCAGAATCAACAATCCATATGGATTTATCATCCTCCACCAAAAGAGACTCAATGACAAGTAAATCATATTTACCTGTATTCTTCTTCTCTTTAAGCTCTGCAAGGTATTTTGGACAATTCCTTTTCCAATGCCCTTGTTGTTCACAATGGAAACATTTTCCTTTGGTATTGGTTCCTTTGGAGCTTTTATTGTTCCTTTTTTCATTGGTTTTGCCTTTGCCTTCCAATTGCCTTCTTCTTCTTTGCAGATTTAGAAGATTCGGCAACATTTTCCTCGACATTGGGCCTACGAGGACCGTTCATAACGGACTCGTAATTGGTGAGCTCATTCAGCAGTTCAGTCAATGTGAAAGTCAACTTGTTCATAGAACAGTTGCTCTTAAACTGCAGGAAACTCTTCGGAAGGGTTTCCATGATCATTGTCACATGGCTTTGCACATTAATACGTGCACCATGGGTTTCAGCCATATTAAGATGAGCCATCATCCTTAACACATGGTCTCGGACTGATGTGTCTTCCTTCATTCTAGCGGTCAATACAGAGGCAATTTCCTCATGTTGTTACCGGTCTGAAGGTTGCTTTAACATGTTCTGTAATAACTGCATAATCATTGATGTTGTCGCCATAGGCTCATGCTGTGCAGCAATAACCTCAGACATGGATGCTATCAAATAGTTATGGGCTTTCTCATCAGCTTTAATCCAATTATTATAGGCATTACGTGCAGCTCTGTCAGCATTAGGTGCTGGCTCAGGAGGACATTCCTCCATTAGGACAAATTTAAGGTCTTCACAGACCAAGATAGCATTCATGTCACTTCTCCATTTAACATAATTATCCTGGTTAATTTTTCTTGTTGTTTGATAATGGAGATTATTGCAGATGCCATGGCTGAAAAATAATAAACGCGCATTCAATATTCATTCATCGCATATTAAAATTGTCAAACATTTAGGCATAAAATTAAACATGATGCATGATCAATGTATAATGAATTAGAAACCTAAAAGAATTACTATGCCACGGTTATCTATCATCCCACAAATAAGTGCCGCCATAGGGAAGGTCAAGTATTCGCATGATAGATTGAGACATTCTCAATTGATTAATATATCTGAAATAACTCTTATTCCTATATTAATCAACTACTGTTATTTTGATCAAGGAAGCTTTGATTAACAACTTAATCATTCCTTTTGTGAGTGTGACCCATTATTTCGGAACCCTTGGACTTAACTAGTGAAGTGTCGTCGTAGGGTAGGTCAAATCACCAGATACATCTAGAGTCTCTATCCTTTCGGAATCCAAACCTGATATTGATCCAAAAAGGACACCATCCGTAGGGGGACGAAAGCAAAGCCGTCTCGAGGCGCCTATTGAATCTCATATTTTTGGATAACAATGGAGATCGTGGGATATATTGTGGTATACCCCTCTCCCACTCACTATTTTGAAGTTTAAGGTTTCTATCTCACTAGTTTCTAATGTATTAAGATTATGCTCGGCTAAAACATATCTTTATTAATACTAGTGGATTATTAGTGATCTAACCAATTTTAACACTTAAAATTTTATTCACTAATACTTATTAGTCTCTACTAATCATTAACTAATTAAACTAATTTAATCAAGTTTTTGCTTAAGTGATCTAATTAATTTTAACAATTAAAATATTAGTTCACTTATAGGTTTTAAAATTTTAGAATTCAACTAATGGACTATATGTCATTAAACCATTTAATAGATAAAAGTACGTTATTTACTCCAAAGGTACGTGGAATTGTATCCTGAGTGCAAACCAAATTACCATCCATTCGGAAGCAGCTAAGGAATTTATATCCGGGTTTCCATCCGATATACCAAAAAGAAAATAATGTACTCATAATGTCCATTTGTTTTAAACTTGAATTCCTAATTTTAAACCTTTAACCAATTAATCTTATTAATTCGTTTACATGCATCTTATATGCTAATTTAACTTTTAAATTTACATAAAATCATATTTTATAACTTGAATATCATGCATGTCTACATGTTATGGCATGTGAAAATGCAAGAGTAGGCACCCTAGGCTATATGACATGTTAATAAACAATTTAAAACATATATATGTGCCCAGGTCTGGGCTGAAAACGTTGTGTAGCGTTCTTGGGCGTCGTTCGAACGTTTTCCAGGCAGTAGCAAAATGTTTGAGTTGCGTTTGACTGGAGTTCGAACGCAATCAGTCTGGTGTCAAAACACTGGTACTTTATTTACTCCGTTCCGGAGCTTTCGGAGTCCGTTTTGGTCCCCGTTTTTTCTACGGACTCGTAACGGAATGAAGTTTCACATACATACATAAATTGTGTTAACCGGGCTCTTTTTTTAAAAAAAAATACTAATCTAATTAGTACAATAAATCAAAGGCATCCCTTGGTCTTCAAATCTTGCTCCATGGTATGTTGTTGAGTTCTTCGCGGAATAGGTTCGTAATGAGTCCTTTGTGTCATCGGCTCCTCCAAGTTACAAATTGAGTTCCAAAATGGACTTATTACAAAGGAAATGAACTTACAACACTTGAAAGAATATGACCTTATGGTCTTACATTTCCAATACTAAAAATAAGAGCTAGAAAATTAACGATCAACGCAATACATTCATCACATGAATCAAAGTAAACATTCATCACATAAACATTAAAAACCATTCATCTCATGAATCTAATTGTGCCTACTCATCACAACATGCATATTAATAATTTATATCTAATATAAATTATTAAAACTTAAACTTAAAAGAGAAAGGGTTAAGAAAACTTTTCAACCTTAAGCTCTTGATGCCAATTGTAGGAAACGACTTTCCTTAGCGCGGCGGAAGTTGCTTGTGGTGGCACCGGGTCTAGTATGGATCTTCAAAATTTTCTTTGCCTTCTCCCTTTGTTGTAGTAGCCAAGATCAATCCTTTGGTGTCCAACACTTGGATCAACCACTCGATCTTCCGAACTATGACTCGAAACCAACAAACCGAAGTGTGGGCTTCACTCACAAAGATTAAACCTCTAAACTATTTAGAGATTTAAGATGTCACAATGGTGTTTGGCTTTAGGAATTTCACAACACTTGTGAATGCTTAACTCTCTCTATTTTCTCTCAAATCTTTTCTCACAACAATTGTGTGAATGAATGCAAAGTGTTAACCTTAGGAAGTGAGAGAAATGGTAGAGATTATATTCTCTTACACAAGCCAACTAACCTTGTCATTAAGCATCTAATGCTTTCTTGCAATGGCCAACACAAAAATGTGAATGCCATACCAAAGCATAAGAAATGTTAAGCTAAAGACAATGGCTTTGTCATTAAGCATTCAATGCTTTCTTTCAATGGCAAACACATAAATGTGGAGGCCATACCAAAGCATAAAATGCATTAGCTAATGACAAAACTATTAGGTGTATCCAAGCCACCTAATAGACATAATTGCTTGGATGACATGGTAAGCCATATGGCTTTGTCTCCAATGGTAAATAAAAATCAATATATTAATAATGATTTATTTACCTTCAATTATGTTGTAGTAATTATCTCATAATTATTACTAACTTGATTATCTCATAATCAAGACTTGATTATCTCATAATCAAAGAATTCTATAAAACATTAAGTTAAACTAATTTAACATAGTTTTCATTTGTGACAATAAATATTATTAATCTTATTAATAATATATAAATAAATATAATGTGAGCATATAATTAGACAATCTAATTATATTAGGTTTGCTACAGTTAATCGAGCTAGCACGGGGAACAAATGGACCTACGGTTCCGAGCTCCAATAATTCCGAAAAATTAATTAAACTCTTTAATCAAATATTACGAATTATTAACTCCGCGTTATTCCACTAAAAACTCGAAGTTGAACTCCGTTACCGTAGATGGATTAAATAACCGAACATTTTCGGTGTCCATCGATATAGTCATTACATATGGATATAGCCCTTCACGAATATCTCATAAATAGAGCCGGGTCATAAGTCCGTTAAACCCCTCTAAATATTTTGTCTCTTAAG
Source organism: Zanthoxylum bungeanum (assembly GCA_019454045.1). NCBI lineage: Eukaryota > Viridiplantae > Streptophyta > Magnoliopsida > Sapindales > Rutaceae > Zanthoxylum > Zanthoxylum bungeanum. The sequence continues at coordinate 121,633 of SKCR01021040.1, read as the reverse complement.
CACCATTGATTCTATAATGAACAATTAATTCATAAAATTATGAATATAAAATACTTTCTATTCGTAATAGAAAAGTTGAGCGCTCAAATTGTTCAAGTCCCGAATCAACTCTTAAAAGAGATATTCATCTGCTTCTCGTAAGAAGGAGTGAATTCCATATCTATGTAAAACATTCCCAGCTACATACCAAATCATATCCCCAAAATACGTAGTTATTGGCTGGGAATGCAACACCAACCTCACCATAGTAAATCAAAGGATATAAATTGTCATGCAGGAGTTCGTAGTACACTCAGGATTAAAATCGAATCCATATATGACCATCTATTAGATAAAATGAATTTCTTCGGTTAACGGATATTAAAAGAAATATGTATTTATCTGAGTCCAGTCCTATATGATCTTATCATACAAGGTGCCTCTATTCCCATGTCACTACATGAACGATCCCGGATCAAGATCGTCATACAATTATAGAATGGACCGCAGCTATAGATAAACCACAAACAAAGTACCCTCCTTGTTCGCTCTCTATGGACTATTTAGATTACTAACCTTAGACTTAAATCCTCTTGTGCATCAAACATACACTAAGTCTAAAGGTACAAGAGTAATCAAGGTAAACAAGACAATTGGACAATATGCGATATAAATCAAACATCTTTGATAAAATGAATAATTCATTTATTATTATTACAAAAATCAATTCCGTTTACAATACATAAAGTTCTAGGACATAAATCCTTACATTTTCTACAATGGTCAACATCTGATGTTACACACTAAGTAATAAAACAATTTTATTACTCGGGATCATAGAAAATATATTCTATCAAATAGAATCTAATATTCTATTAAATAGAATAAATGATAAACTTGGACTTGTACCTCTGAGGCGCAAGTACTTTCAATTATATAACCATTATACAAAAGAAAGATTCAAATCTCAAATTTTTCAAGATTCGAATTTTCTACTTATATATATCATATATATAACTATAGAAACTAATGGAACATTAATTAAAATGATGAATTAATGTTACTGGAGCATATCCCCAAGAGTATTGAAAACTAATTCGGTAACACTCAATATCAAACGAATCAGATCATATAAGATTCGATTTCTCCCACTGATCAATTCCATCACGATGGAATCGTAGAAGAATAATATTGAGTAAGAATCACATTCATTAAATAACTTTAGAACTAATTGCCATAAATTCATATGTTTGATCATATCAAACATCTTTGAACAATTCAAAAAACTCATGATGAATTTTAAAATATAGCTTTCAACACTTCAAATAGAATATCTTTGAACCATTCAAAATATTCTATCCGCGTTTCATCAGAGACATATTGAAAGTTCTCAAACCATTCAAGACGTTCAATATATATTCTTTTAGAAACACGCAACTAAGTCATGACAACTCATTAAAGTTACGAAGTAAAGAAAACTATTCAAGGCAATTTATAATTCATTAAACTACATACATCTGATGTATTAGTTTAATAAATTTGTGGTCCAATGACGATCATTGGTTAAATGAGATTTAATCACATCCTGAATACAATATTCATTAAATGGATAAGGATATATGGTGTGATCTTGTATCAGACCATCCTTTACCATATATAATAAGCATCTAATGCTTATGTGATAAAATCGCATGAAGCATTATTCTAAGTTATTTAGTTAACCGAATATTTTTCTTAATGTTTATCTCTTCATCAATGACACTACTAGTCATATTAAAATATATATAACAATTGTTTATAAAGAACAAGTAACTATCCAATAGTCGCAAGTTCTGATATCAAATATCAAAACAATCATTAAAAAAATATTTTAAATAACTAGATGAGAGATCTGGTATCGAATACCTATAGTTGTCGTATTTTGTGAATCGATATTTTCTATACATAACTATACGCTTATCATTTCTTTAGCTTTATAATTTGCCTTCAATTATTCACAACAATTGCAAATAATTGGTTAGCAAACTTTGTCAAACACGTGACTTCTAAAAGTCACTAAAGCCAAGAAACGTCATTATAAGATAAACAAATACCTAATGGAGTTTTCTTAATGCCAGTCAAGAATCTCGAGACATGAACTGATTCGTGTCAATTCTTACTACACAAGAAACTATTCTCTCTATAGAATAATATCCTAAAATGGATATTTATCTAGATTATCTATCACGACTTAGTAACTAAGTCACTGCCCATCTTGATTTTTCAAGAAAATCGAAACAACAGTTCCCGATGGTTTTAGACTAATCTATCAATATCCAAGTCTACTAACATTCTAGAACCTATTCTAGAAAATCGCAACCATAAAAGAAGTCAGAAAACATATTCAAATAATATGCATGCAGTGGATTAGAAGTTTAATTCTATTAATAATATAGAATAAAGGATGACAAAAGCAGCAATTTCCATAATATTACACACTGATTTAGTTATGGATTTTTAACCCAACAGTGTCTCCCACTACTTTACGTAATACCGTAATCCCCAATGGAAAATGAGAATTCAATAATTAAATCGAATTCCATAGTATATTTCGACTCACAGTTTTGGCATGATCTCGCCTACGTATATTCAATAGGTAGACAACTCATTGTCAATCACACTCACTATGACTCCTGATTTTGGTCCTCACCGTTTCTCATTATGACAGCTTTGGCACATTCACAAGGAGGCGTATCAAGGCTTCACTTGCCAATGACAAACTCAAGCTACCGATGTAGTCCTGACAGCTTTAGCACGTTCAGGATTTCCAGTTTCACTTGAATTTATCTAGTATCAAATATACATCTGGCATTGATAAAATTCTATCAACTACACCCTCACTACTTTGGCATTTTCTCGGATGCAGCCATAGAAAGATACCCATAAACCGTATTGACAAGACGGACCAAGAAACATGCATCCAATACATGTCACTTTACTGCCTTATTTAAGCGGGGATATTCCTCAAGAAAGCTTTGCTCTATATCAAATACATAGTTAAATCTAGATCAACTTTTAAATAGTTCAATTATATCTTAGAAAACATAACTTAACTTAATCATTAAATTTCCGTTACGTTTCTCGTTAGCGTAGAACCGAAAAGTCAAGAAATATCTAAATTACATGCATGTGCTAACATCAAAATTGGATTATATATCATATAGCAAGCATGACAAATGTAATAGATGAAAGATCAGACCTGCTCTGATACCATTTTTGTTGGAGTTTTGGCGCGGGCGCAGCGGAAGCTCGTTGTTCGGGTGAAATCATAATTTTAAAACTTTTAAATTATCGAATAAATTATTCAATATCCAATATGAATAATTCATTCATATTTCACCTAAACATATTTATTCGATATCAAATAACGACATAAATAGTTAAGAAACATCGCGAAACCTTTACGAAAACATTTTTCCGTAAAATGGCATAAAACACGTTTTTGTCTGAACCGACCAACCAACACACATGGGGGCTGCCCAGGTCAGCTCCAATAGTGCTTGGGCAGTTCATGGGCTGCCCAAACAGTGGCCAATTCACTGTTTGGATAGCAGATACCCGGTAAGCCCGAAACTCACCCGGTAACGTCGGTTTTCACTGTTTTTTCATATTTCAACTCCGAAACAATTTCCAGGAATTGTTCCAATGTCCAAATTACATCCAATATATTTATAAAACATACTTTTCATCACCAAAAACACAGAATTTCCAGATCTGATTTTTGTAACAAAAAATATCATTTTTCATGTTTTAAATCCAATTTTCTCAACATTAATCATATTAATTGTTACACCAACCAAAGTCACCACAAATGAAGAACCCAAGAACAATTCTAGGAGTTACAAGAGTGGTCATAACACTCTAGAATGGAAACAAGTCATTAAATGATAAAATTGAACTAATATTACAATAATATTATCCAATCTAACTTCACACATGCGTCTAGCCTCCAAATCCATCCTCCAAATCAAAAGGCCCCAAAATCTAAGAAAGGAAGAAACTCTATAACTATTCTAGATATTCATGAACAAGAAATAATTTTTCTAAGTTTAAGAGTTATGAAGATTACCTCCAAATCTCCTAAATTCCTTAAACTTTTTCTTGATTTTCTTCACTTTGTTCCTTGATTCTTCAAGAAAATTTTGGGAGCTTTTTTGGAGATTAGGTTCGGCCATGGAGGTGAATGAATGAAGAAAATAAAATTTTCCACTTTAAATACAAGGCCAAAACCGACTTAGGGTGAGAAAGAAGGGTAATTTGGTCATTTGGTCATTTTTTAATCTAATTAAATAATAATAACCTTTAAGTTAACATATCCAATTTGTAAACTTTAAGCTTAATAAAACCATGTCACATGTAACCAATAATAATCAAACATATTGCATAACAATTATGTAATATTGAAATAATTTAATTATCTAGATATTTAACATTTAAACATCTAAATAATTAATTAATTCGATTTATTATTATATATGTATTTTTATTTACATTAAATAATAAATACATATATTTATGGCATGTGTCAAAATCTCATTTGACAAATAATTAATATGTATCAAATCAAATTTTGTATCAAATACAAATACACATTAATTATCAATTGACCAAAATGCCCCTAATGCATGTATTTTCATTTAACCATTTAAACAACTTGAATTAACTCATTTAATTCGGTGAAGTATTATGAATAATCTATATTATTAATAACGCATTGCCCAAGTGCTCAATGTGTACAATTCATATTGTGGGACTCTCTAAGTTTAGGTTTATCCGTCACGGAATCCAATTTTGTGTTCATAATCCACCCACTCATGAATTATGATGACCACGGATAATCTTGCTAAATTATGCAAGTCGAGGTCATTGCATACGTATAATCCCTTTGTCACAGGCTATCCATATTATACATGGGATATAGATAAGAATGTCAAATCCTAATGGTATAATATAGTCGACTTTCAAATTTATGATCTCTAAATAACACTCGGAACTCTCTTCCAAAGTTATACCACGGCCATGGATTTACTAGATCGCAAACACGTGTAGGAAACCTATATCTTGTACACAAGACTGACAGATTCTATCTTGATACGCACTGGATATCATGAGCAACAATCCACACTCAACGAACAGGCAGAGGTCTGATCTAAATAATCGGTGACGTGACCGCCATCAAAGTGTGGAGGATAACTCATATATCCACTGTGGTATTGTAGACACTGCATTTTTGCATATAAGTCCCGATGATGAGTCTCACATGGAGACACTACCTCTTTAAATTATGGAAGTCGCGGGAAACGGACGTCAGAAGGGAAAAGTCAAGAATTGACATTTTTATTGGATTTAGTTTGCTTGTTTAGCTTCGGGTTCGGTTGTTGGACCTCTGTTTCAAAATATATCCTTAACCAAAAATACCGCACAAACAGTCCCGAAATCCACCCTTATATCACCGAAAATAACCCCCCTGAACTGCACTGTTCTGCCCCCCCCATTACACCTAAAAAAACTGCCCTGAAACAGTCCAGAATTCACCCCAAAACTGCACCATAAACTGCCATAAAACGGAGTAAAACAGCAGCCCAAACAGCGAAACAACAAAGGAAAACGTTGAACCAGTGAACCGGAGGGGTTACGGAGCATCAACCCTTCCGACGGCCGTGTAACGCACTTCCGAGAGACGACTTAAGAGGTTAGACCTGAGGGCACCCCTTTTATTTATTATCCTTTATTTTATTACTTTATTTCGCATGAGTATTGTGGATTGGTGCATGATGTGATTTTCAGATGAACGGAATATGTGTTCTCTCTTGCGGTATATCGGATGGAAACTCAGACGTAAATTCCGTAGCCGAATCTGAATGGACGGTATTGCGGTTTGCACTCGGGATACAATACCACGTACCACTTGAGAGACACACATATTTTGTTTCATCCAACCTTGTATTCAAGCATGATTTAGTCTAGTAGATTATTTATTTATTTAGCATGATTTAGTCTAGTAGATTATTTATTTATTTAGCATGATTAGGTCTAGTATGTTATTTATTTTTAAGCATGATTATGTTATTTCTTTATGCATGATTTAGTGATTTGCTTCTCGCATTAGGAATTTGGTTTACATTTTTGTTTAAGTGATTATTTATTTATTCTTTGCGTTTGATGATTTAACATGTTCGTTGTGTGATATTGTATGATTGTCGTTGTAATGACTTACGTTTAAAGCATGCAAACTTAGACATAGGATTTACTTTGATGAATGCGAACTAGATATAAGTTATTCTTGAGCATATATGTTGAATAGATTCGGTTAAGTTATTGCACAAATCATTTCATTACAAGTGGCATAAGTAAGGGACCATTCTGAACCCAACGGTTTGATGTCTTCCCTTGCGAGGGGTGAGTGCGGCCTTAAATCATTTTCCCAGTTCACACCGGGTGGCGACTCCATTTTGTTCTCCAGTTTAGTCTCCTGTGAGCTATTTCGTACTCCCAACTAGGCCGCGAGCCTTGAACAACGTCGCCGATTTCTGTGTCCTACAGTTTGGCGACTCTACTGGGGATAGAGAATTGGCCCCGAAATAATGTCTTGTAAAGTTTGTGATTTGTGCTTTAGTTAACCGTGTCTATAGTGGGTTGAAAGTGTTTAATCAAAGGCATTATTAAGGATAGGTGATGGTTTGGTGTCTTCCTTCATTCACTACATTTCTATAAGGAAAATCTGTGAATGCACCTAGATAATCATTACCTGTAGCTCGTTATGACAGACTAATTTGGAGGACTTGTTGTTTATTCCTGTCACCAAGGCGATAAGAGCCTAAGAGGCTTGGGTATTTAAGAGAGTTCGCTCCACCCTCCCTCTGGGGAATCTACAATAGGAAATTCATTTGACAGTCATTCATGCACCATAACTCGTTGGCACGTACCTTAAGGTATAAAAAAGGTGCGCTCACTTGGTTGCTTGAACCCTTGAGTGGGGAGTCCTAGTTGTAGGCAATCCTTCGTCAGCGGGAGCCTTTGTCCATACCCCTATAAACTCGCATATGAACTGTAGTTGTAGGACCAATAGAACTATTCCTTTATGCTTGCGTTTAGGACCATCGTCATTTGGATTCAGTTGGACTTTTTGTCATGAGGTATGGGCTTGTTGGGCCATTTAAACTAGGACGAGTCTGTGCTTTATGGAAATTGAGCCAAAAGCTTCTGAAATGCCAATGGGCCATCTTGTGTTTAGGCCTTTTATCATTTGAAGTTGTTTAGCCATGTTATCGCAAAAGTGTAAACATGTTGGGCCTTTTCAACTGGGACAAGTTTGAACCGCGCAATAGTATGATTGAATGCTTTAAAATGATAATGGGTCGACTTATATATTTCATGCATCGCACGCATCTCATGCATACATGCATCATGTTAACCCCGTGTCTTAAAAGCCATCATATATATCAGTTGGGTTAGAGAAAAAAAAATATTTGTCAAGAAGAGTTTAGCAAACATGGATATCGGGAAAAGGAAGTCGAGAAACAGAAAATTTTACGGCAAGGATATAAAGGCCATGGTGGGCCAAAAAAAAGAATAGAAAAAAAAATGAAAAAAAAAGAGATAGAAAAGAAAAAAAATGTTTGTTTTAAGTCCTTAATAACTAGGCATAAGTCCAATGATGAAAATATTTGCTTTAGGATGAAACCTTAGAAACGATAAGTGTGAGATGTGCTCTCATCCAGTATTCTGAGTGGTTGATCTCTGCTAGACTCGCGAGCACTTGATTACGGAATCTTAGCAGTAGAAGCCTAAGTGGTCGGCAAGATGACTAGTTGAAAGAGATGGTAGATCAGTGAATGACCGTTTGCCTAGATGTCCATCCTGGTTTACTTATGCTACGATATATGATATGGTTGGAAACAAAGAAAAAGTCTCTCCAATGAAAAGAAAAAAAAAAAAATAGACCGCCTATAACCGATAAGCGTGAAGCTACCTATGGGCGAGTATTAGGGCCACCATGAGGAGAAATGCTACCTTAAAGGGTAGGTGTGTCAAAAAAGAGAAAAAGAAAGAAAAAAGAAAGAAAAGAGAAAAAGAAAAATAATGAAAAGAAAGAGACAAGAGAAAAAAGAAGAATATCATATCATGTTGAGTATGACGAAGTAATAACAGAGTGTGATCAAGACATCTAGGTTGGTTAGACCCACCGATCCAATTCTCCGAGACAAAATCATCGAGTTGACTTACTTAAGGATTAAGCTGCGAAAGAGCCTTGGCACACACACACTAGGAGTCTAGTTCACATCACTCATTCAGACGAGCGGATCTAAGTGTATTAAGTACTTTGAAGGTTCTCTGGTTTCGACGCGAAGCATCCGTTAAGGACGAAAAGATGTTTACCTATCAGGATTATCTCGTGAGAGGCAGTACAGTATGAACCACCACATCAGCATCAGCATCATTTTTGGGGATGAATCTCAGGGTCGAGGCCCACATCAGTATCAGCATGGGGATGAGTCACAGGGTCGAGGCCCACATCAGCATCAGTTTGGGGCGAGGCCCACATCAGTATCAGTTTGAGGGCGAGGCCCACATAAGTATCAGTCTGGGGACGAGGCCCGCATCAGTATCAGTCTGGGGGCGAGGCTCATGTTGGGTTTCTCTAAGCATCCCAAGATCATATCAAGCAATGAAATACATGTGAATACTCAAGAAATACGGCGGAAACATACTTACATTGATCGGATTGGATGCGACGAAGAACAAAACTTTTTATGCCCTTTGAATGTGCATTCGGCCAAGCTTCCATGGTGGTCTCCTTTGTGTTCTTCAAGCTCCAAGCTTTTGCTAATGGTGATTCCATGCTCATGAAATTAGTTCCCTATCACCTTAGGATGACCCTTTGTGTGCTAGCAATGGAAAGATTTGCCATAAATCTTCCTTCTACCTTCTTGTTGCTCTCGGTTTTTAAGAGAAAAAGAGAGGAAATTGGTTTCAAAAACTGAATGAGGGAGTGAGGAAATTGGTTTCAAAAACCGTGAATCATGGAGAGAGAGAGGAGAAAAATGTATTAAGTGTTTTTCGTTAATTTCATTTCCAAAACAAATACCAAATTTCACTTTTCAAATTTTCAAAAGTCAAAGCAATAAAGCCTCAACCACCTCCATCACTATTCACATCAAAAGTGACTAGTTGTCAAATCACTCAAAGTGACTAGACATCACATCAATCGATTGACTAGTGATTTGACGCTTGATGTGACTTGCGGGCTGCACTTGAATTCGAAATACGAGTGCGCTCGCAAACACTCCCGGGCTCGGGTTCGCTAATTCCAAATTAATGAATTTTCCGTTGCGACGTAATTAAATAATTATGACTAGCAAAATCACTATTCACGTCGCTAACGAATTAATTCTAAATTAACTCGTTCGTCCGAATTAAAATCTAATTTCAATTCCGCGTCGAAATCCAATTTCGTATAATATATCGAATATATTATTTTATCGATTAATTCCAAATTAATCATTTTCTCTCTTTAAATAATATTTTATCCCAGATAAAATATCTCTGTAATTAATCCCAGATTAATTTTCTCTCTCATTTAATTAATCCTAGATTAATAAAGTGCGAGTCATACGTCATCGGTGAATCTTCGGGAAGCGACCCATGAGATCCCCGGAAATGTTGGCAGTAAATCCGGTCGTCGGACTATCCGAACACGTACGTACCTAGTACTACATTTGTACCGATTTACAAGACAAGGTTGGCTTCTAGCAAAGCGCCATGCCTACCCAATTCTCCAGAAATATCCTTACAGGAATATGTGATCTATATCAGGCGTAGTATACGTAGTATTGCGTATTTCGATCCAGTATCGGATGTCACGTGCAAGGCCTAGGTCTGGAAATGTGTCTGCCCCGTACGAAGCACATATCGGATCTCTGGTAACTAGTCTCTATAATCAGATAAACATGACCTAGTCATAATATCCCGATAGCTGCAGCATATAAGAGAACGAGTTTCGTATCCTACTTGATCATCATCTCCATTATTACTGGAGTGATACTTCCATCTCGACATCACACCCAATACACTACGATTCTCAATATACCCAGAAGAGGCGTACACAAAACCTGTTAAAGCCCTGGACGACCAAAACCAAAGTATATTGATTGTCGCAAGTATTAGCGGTGCAAGTCTCAGGTTAAGACCAAATACACCTACCCTGATTCGGATTTCCATACACACATAGTAATACTACCAATGGAATTCCGAGGGGTCTATCCAGAGCGAAGCTATTTTCCGTACCATCGGTAAAACACAACCTCCTACTACACTTGCATGAGTATCATATACCCAAATATATGAGAACTATGTCGTTATGCCCTCACAACGCGCACAAGTGTAATACTAGTCTATTCCGCATTATCGATGTCCAATCTCGATAATACTATGACTAGGGATATTTAATGATTAAACCTTCGTGGATTGATACTGTCTCATATCATCTCAATCCAGAACTAATCATATAGACCTTTCATCATTTATACATCTTGGTGATCTAATCACAAATGATAAAAGAGCAATTTCCTTTGTCACATAGTTAATTTGTACAACAACACCATGATCTGTACAAATAGTGACGATATGGGTCATAACTGTCCAACAGCTCACATCAGCATCAGTTTTAGGGATGAGTCCCAGGGTCGAGGCCCACATCAGTATCAGCTTGGGGATGAGTCCCAAGGTCGAGGCCCACATCACCATCAGTTTGGGGCGTGGCCCACATCAGTATTAGTTTGAGGGCGAGGCCCACATAAGTATCAGTCTGGAGGCGAGGCCCGCATCAGTATCAGTTTGAGGGCGAGGCCCACATCAGCATCAGTTTGGGGCGAGGCCCACATCAGTATCAGTTTGAGGGCGAGGACCGCATCAGTATCAGTTTGAGGGCAAGGCCCACATCAGTATCAGTTTGGGGGCGAGGCCCACATCAGCACTCCGGGTATGGAGACACACATCATCAGCACTCCGGGTATGGAGACACACATCATCAGAACTCCGGGTATGGAGATACACATCATCAGCACTCCAGGTATGGAGACACACATCATCAGCCCTCTGGGTATGGAGACACACATCATCAGCCCTCTGGGTATGGAGACACACATCATCAGCACTCCGGGTATGGAGACACATCAACATCAGTATCAGTTTTGCCGGGTATGGCACTCTGGGTATGGAGACACATCAACATCAGTATCAGTTTTAGGGAGGCGTCCCAGGGTCGAGGCCCACATCGGCACCAGTATCAGTTTGGGATGAGTCTCACGGCTGAGGCCCATATCAGCGTCATCATTAGTTTTGGGATCAGTACACGATCTACTTTGACCTAGTACAAGAAGCGAAGAGCAGAAAGCTAAACCAAGACTGGAGGCGACCAGTCTACCACCTCGCAAATGAGGGACATAACGGAAACTTGAGCAAATGAGACTAAAGAGGATTGACCAATCACCGAAAAGAACTGGCAGAAGGAAACAGAAAACAGGCCAGGGGGCGACTAAAGATTTTTGTAGGCGAGAGGTACTGAGGGCGCACAAGGAAAACCTAACCCAACGGAATAGGAAACATATTCATGCATACATGCATACACGTCACATGCATGCAATTTTTGTCTTGTTTTGTTCGCAGGTTTTTAAGAAAAGGAAAAAAAGCGGCAAAGATAAGCACAGTTCGGGAACAGAGCCCAGGGAACAAAGCCCACAATCAATTCAATTTCGGGAACAAAGCCCACTTTCAACACAGCTCGGGAACAAAGCCCAGGGGAATAAAGCCCTATCTTAACACAGTTCGGGAACAAAGTCCAGGGAACAAAGCCCACAATCAATTCAGTTTCGGGAATAAAGCCCACTTTCAACACAGCTCGGGAACAAAGCCCAGGGGAATAAAGCCCTATCTTAACACAGTTCGGGAACAAAGCCCAGGGGAATAAAGCCCACTTTCAAAACATCTCGGGAATAAAGCCTAGGGGAATAAAGCTCTATCTTAGCACAGCTCAAGAATAAAGCCTAGGGGAATAAATCTCCTATCTTAACACAGTTCGGGAAAAAAGCCAGGGGGAATAAATCCCTATCTTAACACAGTTCGGGAACAAAGCCCAGGGGAATAAAACCCACTTTCAAAACAGCTAGGGAATAAAGCCCAGGGGAATAAAACCCTATCTTAGCACAACTCGGAGAATAAAGCCCAGAGGAATAAAGCCCTATCTTGACACAGTTCGGGAACAAAGCCCAGGGGAATAAAGCCATATCTTAACACAGCTCGGGAACAAATCCCAAGGGAATAAAGCCTTATCTTAACACAGTTCGGGAACAAAGCCCAGGGGAATAAAGCCCACTTACAAAATAGCTCGGGAATAAAGCTCAGGGGAATAAAGCCCTATCTTAACACAGTTCGGGAACAAAGCCTAGGGGAATAAAGCCATATCTTAACACAGTTCGGGAACAAAGCCCAGGGGAATAAATCCCATATCTGAACAAAGCCCGGGGAATAAAGCCCACAATCTACATAGTTCGGGAACAAAGCCCACTCTCAACACAGTTCAGGAATAAAGCCCAGGGGAATAAAGCCATCTCTCAACACAGTTCGGGAATAAAGCCCTATCTGAACAAAGCCCAGGGAACAAAGCCCACAATCTACACAGTTCGGGAATAAAGCCCACTCTAACACAGTTCGGGAATAAAGCCCAGGGGAATAAAGCCATCTCTCAACACAGTTCGGGAACAAAGCCCATATTCAATACAGTTTGGGAACAAAGCCCAAAGGTCAAAGCATCCCATGATAACAAGTAAGTTAAGCAACAGCTGGCGAGCCAGGTAAGTAAAAATGCATGCATAACTTTAATAGGATTGTCATTGTCACACACTGCACAAGTCCCATCAAAGTGGGGGCGACTGTAGACACTGCATTTTTGCATATAAGTCCTGATGATGAGTCTCACATGGAGACACTACCTCTTTAAATTGTGGAAGTCGCGGGAAACGGACGTCAGAAGGGAAAATTCAAGAATTGACATTTTTGTTGGATTTAGTTCGCTTGTTTAGCTTCGGGTTCGCTTGTTGGACCTCTGTTTCAAAACACATCCTTAACCCAAAATATCGCACAAACAGTCCTGAAATCCACCCTTATATCACCGAAAATAACCCCCTAAACTGCACTGTTCTGCCCCCCCCCCCCCCATTGCACCTAAAAAAACTGCCCTGAAACAGTCCAGAATTCACCCCAAAACTACACCAGAAACTGCCATAAAACAGAGTAAAACAGCAGCCCAAAAAGCGAAACAACGAAGGAAAACGTTGAACCAGTGAACCGGAGGAGTTGTGGAGCATCAACCCTTCCGACGGCCGTGTAACGCACTTCCGAGAGACGACTTAAGAGGTTAGACCTGAGGGCACCCCTTTTATTTATTATCCTTTATTTTCTATTTATTTTATTACTTTATTTCGCATGAGTATTGTGGATTGGTGCATGATGTGATTTCCGGATGAACGGAATATGTGTTCTCTCTTGCGGTATATCGGATGGAAACTCATACGTAAATTCCGTAGCCGAATCTGAATGGACGGTATTGTGATTTGCACTCGGGATACAATGCCACGTACCACTTGAGAGACACACATATTTCATTTCATCCAACCTTGTATTCAAGCATGATTTAGTCTAGTAGATTATTTATTTATTTAGCATGATTTAGTCTAGTAGATTATTTATTTATTTAGCATGATTAGGTCTAGTATGTTATTTATTTTTAAGCATGATTATGTTATTTCTTTATGCATGATTTAGTGATTTGCTTCTCGCATTAGGAATTTGGTTTACGTTTTTGTTTAAGTGATTATTTATTTATTCTTTGCGTTTGATGATTTAACATGTTCGTTGTGTGATATTGTATGCTTGCTGTTGTAATGACTTACGTTTGAAGCATGCAAACTTAGACATAGGATTTACTTTGATGATTGTGAACTAGATCTAAGTTATTCTTGAGCATATATGTTGCATAGATTCGGTTAAGTTATTGCACAAATCATTTCATTACAAGTGGCATAAGTAAGGGACCATTCTGAACCCAACGGTTTGAGGTCTTCCCTTGCGAGGGGTGAGTGCGGCCTTAAATCATTTTCTCGGTTCACACCGGGTGGCGACTCCATTTTTTTCTCCGGTTTAGTCTCTCGTGGGCTATTTCGTACTCCCAACTAGGCCGCGAGCCTAGAACAGTGTCGCCAATTTATGTGTCCTAGAGGTATCTCAAGTCGAATGACCACTATGCCCGCTCAACTCGAGAAGATTCCTATTGATGTTGGTGTACCATCTATTAGAAATCTTCAGTGAGTCATTCAGTGTTTATCAAATAAACACCTACATGTCTATACGAGTCTCCCGAGACTCATTGTTTATTGGGATAAACCATCGGACCAAGTTACGATATACGACATGTACTGGTCTCAGCGGATTTTACTAACCGACCCGTGTTAGTAAATCTTGACCATGAACTTTATTTAAAGATATAAAACTTATAGTGAATCTTCGCAATGTCAATTACAAACTACGTTGTAACTGCGCACTATATTGTAAATCTTATGGTCTTTGTCTAATATACATGTATCACTAAATCAGATTTAGTTTCAATCTAATCATTATTATATATCTAATCGTAATTAGATTGAATATGTATATAAAAGACAAGAGGCGCTACCATTAAATAAGTAATATTATGGAAAAAAAGAATTGTTTGTATTCATGAATCAGACATAAATACGATCTGGATTGGCACTCCTAGCACCAACCCTAACACATACACATATCATACCTTGAAAATACACTCATTGCACTGAATGCAACATCAATTTTCTCATAACCGAATTTAACTTATTATCTACCAAACCACCCAAACCAGCGGCTAAGGCTATCCCAAACCCGTGGTGGTTTAGTTAGCTTAAACTGCGGCTGGTTGCTTTATAAAGGTTACATTAGCTAAAAATGCAAACATTAGCTAACTGTGAGCTGTAGAACATTTACTGAAACACTGAGCTGAAACCTCAGACCTCTATACAACATAAGATAGCTAGTATTATAACAAACAAGTCAAATATAAACTTCAAATAAAAAAATCAACATATCAGCAGTTTATCAGAATTAATAAATTATTACAAGTTCGGATTTTATTATCTTGTTATTATCCTTTATACTTAACCCATGTCAAACTTTCTTATTTAATTATCTACAAATGCGCTAATCTAATAACTAACATCCAAATCATACAAAACAAAACATGAATATCATAGAGTATATCGTTTGATATCAAATACACTTTAATCACATGAAACATGAAGTCATACACATATACTTTTATCACAATTATCCATCTTTGAAATATCATCAAATCGGCAATCCAAACAAAATATCTAAGAAAACTATCATTTCAAAAATCTCTTTTCTTATCTGAAAACATAATTTTTTCTGTAAAAATTTTCTGAAAACTCTTTCTATCTGTAAAACTCTGAGTTTTTCTGTAAATACTCATAATCAATGCAATAACTTTCCGAGTTCACAATACTTAAATCCAAGTTTTCCTTTCAAAACTTTTGTAAAACAATTATGAAAATATCATTTGAAATATCATCTGTCATCCTGTACATAATCCTGTGGTATTGGGGCGTTAGGTCTCGCCATCCCCCAAGCCAATAAACCAGTAAATATTGGTGCAATCAGTGCCACCAACATGTCTATGAAATCCGGGTCTAGGGGCCTCACTATCTCACTAGCCCAATACCCAGGATCTATGGCCATCTGTCATCCCTAGTCTTGTATCCTGTGTGCACATGTTCCGGATTGGTTACCGATATCCATCAATTCAATATCTGAATCAAGTTACATCTAAGGTGGGTTTTTCCCCCATGCCTCCGAAATCATAAAATCATACCTTTGAAATCATTTCATCATCAAAGCATTTATCTTAAACCAAATTTTATCAAAAAGCTTAAATCATATATCTCAACTCGAGTGAAATCAACATTTCAAGTAAAAATCAATTTAGTCAAATAATCTGCAAAATCTTATCTGAAATCATAATTAAAACTCTGAAATAAGTACTCCACTCACACATACACAATAGACAAGGCATCCAGGAACACATAATCAAGACAACACATACATATGAGCTGGCTCAGACATATAAGACTCGTACGAAACTCATTACCTATTTAGAATAGGTATGAGATGAATGTCGTCCGAACAGATTTCCTAACCCACTCAGCTAATACACCATAAAATCATTAACCAATTAAATATACTCACATGCATACATATCACGTGTCACAAACTCATTACACGGTTTCTCATACCCAAACATATACATGACAAACATTATTTAATCATTCAGAATCATCACACACATTCGTTTATATACATATATCAAACATATGAATATATTTATTACTTCGAATTCTGATACCATGACCTTTATAATCCTCACATTTTTTATTTATCAATCAACATTCACCATTCATATACATATCCAATCAATCACGAACTTCCATCACTCAGAAAAGATTTTAGCCTATACCAACTCAACCTTTATACCGATAAATCGTATACATTGATCAATGACCGGCGTAAACACACACGTATAACGCAAGCGCACGTATCGTTCAAGTAGTATAAAAATATCGATCCCACGAGGACTTAATTCCTATTGTTGTTATTAATTATTGAATCTATTTATTTACAAATATCTAATTAAATGGAGAAGAGAATGATTGTTTGATTGGTTGAATGTGGTTTTGCACAATAAATAAATAAATAAAAAGACAAAAGAAAATACTAAGGAAAATAACAAAAGACACAAAGATCTAGGGTTGTGAATCATTCTAATATCTTTTAAAAGATGAAGTGATTATTTTATGTTTGTGTAATAAATCAGTTTACTAACCTGGAACACTAAATTATGCAAAAGCCTCTGTCGATGGTCAGACGCAATACCCAGTTTAACCCAATTGAACCATATGTCTATGTCAACCAAATTATCTGGATTCATTAAGTTTAAGTTCCAATTATGGCTACCCCCGCCTGACAGGTATATGTCTATCCTGTAAGGAAATCTATTAAAGGGTTATCTATCCTCAAGGAAGATCGTGGGCTATTAAGTCTAAGGCTGAAACCTAAAATCCCTATGTCTAGTTCATTTTAGATTTACCACATCAATCTTATTGGTGATCAGACAACAAGAAACATTAAGCTTAAGACTTAATAAGTAAACCTTTAAATTACCCAAACTATAAAATAACCCCTTACAAACTGGTGATATTAGAATTCATCACAACCCCAGATAACTAACACATAACTAGGGCTAGTAAAAACTTAAAAGTAAAAGACATAAAATAAAAATGCTGAAAGTAAAAGACATAAAGTAAAAGCTGAAAAGTAAATTTCTAAAAAGTAAATGCTGAAAGTAAATTACTGAAAAGTAAATTGCTGAAAAGTAAATAAAGTAAAATTACAATAAAAGAAAATGCTGAGGTAAAAGGATCCACTTTTATTACTTCTATTTTAGATATCTCCCTTAATATAATATATTAACTTTGCATGATAGTTACCAACCAGCCATATAGGCGGTATCCAGATTAAGTCAAATTAATAATTAATTACCAACCGACCAATCAGGCGGTATCCAGTTTAGTCAGGTTAAAACCAATTTAAATAATTACCAACCGACCAATATGGCGGTATCCTCGTTAAGTCAGGTTTTAACTAGTTTATATATTATAATTAAGGGAGATTAATCTAAATATTAGTAATAAAAGTTTTACCTTTTACCCCAGCAAAGGGGAGTTACCTCCTCATTACTGAAAAGTAAAAACTGAAAATTAAAGAAAGAAAAGTATTGTGCGTAAAAGTAAATTGCGGAAAGTAAAAACTGAAAAGTAAAGAAAAGAAAGTGCGAAAGCGGAAATTAATTACTAAAAGCTATAAATAAACAAACAATATACAATCTTCTTAGTATTCTTAAGGAATTCATTAGAAGAAAGTATGAATTTTACAAATGAAATGGCTTGGTATTTATAGGCAAAATTTTGCCTCCATCAAATCATCCACCAAATCAATTATTAATTGCTCCACTAATTGCTCCACTAATTGCTCCACCAAATCCATTATTAATTGCTCCACTAATCTCTTATCATGTTTGGTGATGATTTGATAATTTTTATTATTTATTTATTAATTTATTTTTTTGCTTTGAAAATGATTGAAAGTGACTTTAATAATTACACACTACACACTTCTGGATGGTTCATCAATTTCGGGCATGAAATCTTCAGAATTAGAAATTATTTTGTCTTTCAAAGTTGTCGATCTTTGAGTCTTCTTTAATCTGGAACTTGAATCAGCTCAATCCGATATCTGAGTACAAAGTTATGCCCAAAATACGACAGATGCGCAAAACTGGAATTTCCAAAACTGCACTTCGTCAAAACGCCCTTTCAAGTTTCCAATCTCCAAAATTAAAATATCAAGTCCAATAATTGCCCTTATTTGACCCATATTTCATCCTAAATGATTTCATTGAGACCCGATATTATTTTATGTGCAAAATAAACTAAAACACATCAAAAAGTTCATCAAACCCGAGAAACTAAATAAAATATTAAGTTAAAGGGGCGGTAAATATTGATATATTTTCGCTCATCAATCAATAAAAAACTTATCCTAATGACGCACACCTACACGTACTATTACAAATTCTAAGTCATAACTTATTTCTTTTTACCAATCCTTTATACCCAAATCATACATATATAAATGCGCGTTCATATGCTAATACACATGCTTAAACATACTCAAACATTTACATACACGAATACATATTAGTACCGATTCATACACTTCCATACATCCATACATACACATAAATATTAAGTTCATTTTATGTCTCACGTCATATCATATCAATAACAAAAACCATATATGTGGTAGTCGATTATCCTAACCATACGTAATCTTGAACTTCGTTATCAAGAATATACCTTAAATATCATCTTTTAACCTAACATGTCAATTATATATATATATATATATATATATATATATATATATATATATATATATAGTATTATATATATATATAGATATATAATCAAACACGAAATCACTAATTTAAGTTCTCATCGCATGGGTTACTTACCTGACTTCGTGAGCACTCTAGGTCCTAGTCACATCTGTCAAAACAAATGGCAAAAATGTTTTCAGAATCGTGATTTATAGTATTCTCGACTTAACTACAATAAAATCCCGGATCTTTCCGAAACAACCAAATCAAGTCTGATTTCAATAATTTTAGTTTCAATAATCTTAAAACACCATTACAAACTATTCCAAGCCACTAGTTCACCTAAATTCTCGGTTTACGTATTTTGAAAAATCTTCCGAAAAAGTTTTCGCAAATACTATGGAAGGGTCCCGAACCCTTCCAACCTACCCGGATTTATCCAAACATGTTTGTAGTATAACAAATAACTCATAATTATCAGCAAAACCAAGCCACATCTTTATACGCAAAAACCTACTTTTACCGAAAACTTACATATTCTATCGGATCGATCAAACTCATTCCATTTTAACTTGGATTCTACCAGATACTCATATTCAATATACTAATACTCAAATAATTCAATTTTTATCAATACTCTACTCTACGAAACTACTGGATACATTCGAACATTTAATTATAAACTTGAAATTTGCGGATTTATATCGGGAGGTCTTATCGAGATTTCGAGGCCATATACGGACTCCAAACTATCCCACGAACGCGCTGGAATCGACGGAATTCCAATCGAAGATACTGTTCAATCGATGTTACTATTCACTACCGCTTCTTCACCTCGTTTTGCATGCAACCGTGCACGAAATGGAAAATCTGTTATTGCCAACTTGTAGTACTCTCCGAGAGCTTCGATTTTGTGGGTGGCTCGGGTCGTGAAACGAAGCGAGGAGCCTAGATCGGAATACCCATACGCGTATATTTCTTCTCTCAGCAGCTATTTCCGGCGACCTGGGGGCTGCCACCGGCCACTACAAGGTAAAGGGGTGGTCAGCGCACCCCATTGGCTAGTCGCGCCGATCGGCGGTGGCCGGCAGGCCGCCGACGGGACCAGCACCTCCAATAACCTTTTTTGGGGTAGAGGGCCGAATTGGGAGATTTGGGAAATTATATCATTTTGGCAATTTTCGGAAACTATGGAGTATTTATAGACAATTCGAAAAATTATATTTTGACCTCCGAAAATTACAATCAGGCCCCTATCATGGGGCTTTCATGGAAATTTACATTTGTAAAGCCCTTTTGATACAAATTTGAAAAAATATTTAACACGAAAGTTGTTCGTCTCGGAAAAATGAGTTTGATGGTTTAGAAATCAGCTCAATCAGAGTTCATTTTCTATCTTTATAGCCGAAAAAAGAAACTCTTACCCGTAAAATGATATAATCAAAAATCGCGTAATCGGTTCTCAGAACCACGCATTTTCCAACACGACGAAACTTCACTTAAAAATATTCCCACCTATTTTACATACACAAAGTCCTATTTCCTAATATCAATCAATTCCAAATTCCAAACCTCAATTCGGAAAGCTTCTAGAACCGTTCTAAAAAATATTCGGGATATTACAATGTGTGCTACCTTTGATAATAAAAGGTTAGCAAAAATAGAAAAATTAGAACTAAATCTAAAACATCCATATAATCTAATGATGAAATTAAGAGGAATGTATTTGAGACAAATGATTGGCTTACATGAATACCAAGAACTTGAGAGAATCATAGATATCTCTCATACAAAGGGGAATATAAAATTAAATTTGCTTACACAAACCAGCATTAATGAAATAATGAAGAAAATACCACCCAAAAAGAGGAAAAAATTAAGTATGTCTATTTAGCTGGTATTCAAATATTATTTAAATCATTATTTAAAGAAGGAATAAATAGTCCAATAGTGATTAGTCTATTTGATGAAAGATTCTATAATGTAAAAGATGCCCATTTAGGGACTAAAGAGGGCAATTTGGCCTATAAAAATTATTGTTCACATGTTATCCTAAATATTGTATAGATATTAAGGATAAAAATTTCAATGATGCTTTAAGTTTGAATTTTGAATTGTTAAAAGATAAATTCATAAAACCAGGAAATAAAGTTATAAGTGTATACTACTCAGCTCTATTTTCGTTAAGTATTATAAATTATAGTTAGACATATTCTAATAAACCATTCATTGAAATTTCTGAAGAATGTTCAGAAATAAGTAATATAAGGGAACTCATTTTACAAGAAATCAGTGTACCTAATAATTATAAAATAAAATTTGGAAAGGTTCCAAATCTAGAATAAAGAAGCTCTTCATATGAAGATCTGATTTCTATAAAATATCAAAATAATGAGCTTGTTGTATCAAGATGAATGAATAGTTTTGATACAATAAGAAAAATCAAAACGATAACCTCAATCTTACCTACTTTTAGAAGAAGTATAAGCTATATAGATGTCAAGAGACATGCACCAACACTTCGTATAAACGGAGAGTATTTTAATGGAATTGAAGGAGTCAAAGGTGTTGGGATTGGTGCTCAGAGCGCCAATTCCCCGTTGTATTTCCTTGTAAATACTATTGTAAACATTTTATTATGAATAAAATGAGCAGTTTCTATAATATAATATATCTTCTTATATGGTAAAGACGTAGTAGACCATAGAATGATTAGTCATGATGCAGTTGCAAAAGCGTCGCAACTGACATTGAGTTGTATCATGACGCTGTCATTCTTAGATTGTTCCTTGTCAAGGTTTACACTACTTGGTCAATAAAGTAAACCCGTTGAGACTGGTACATGTCGTATACTGGAATATATGATTCCAATGGTTTCTCAATGAACCATGAGTCTTGGAGACTCGTATAGACATGTAGGTGTTTATAGCGGATAAACACTGAACGATTCACCGAAGATTCTTAATGGATGGTACACCAACGTCAATAAGAATCTTCTCGGGTTAAGTAGCAATTGTGCTTCTTCGACTTGAGATACCATTGTGGGCACATGAGACATCTTCCACATTTAGATGGCAGTCACGTCACCGATCTATTCAGATTATACCTCCACTTGTTCGTTGGGTGTGGATAGATCCTCAGGGTGTCCTCTGTGTGTCGAGATAGAATCCGTCAGTTCTGTGTACAGAGCATAGGTAGTCCATATATGATTAGCAATCAGATAAAAACCATGGGCCCGTAGTACACTTTAGAAGTCAGTTCTAAGTGTTCTTTTAGAGATTGCTAATAGAGACGTCGGCGGGATTGTCCCTATAGAGATTTGAGGTTTACATCTATATCTTTGAGATATATCTGGATACCTGTGATGGAGGAATTATACATATGTCATGACCTCGACCTGTATGATTCAGCGAGTTTATCAGTGGTCGTCATAATTTACGGGTGGGTAAATTATGGATACGAAATTAGATTTCGTGACGGATATGCCTGAATCTAGAGAGCCTCACTAGTGAAATATACTCGTAGAGCACTAGGGAAACTTTTATCAATAATACTGATTATTTATAAGTCGTTTAAAGGTTAAACGAAAAATACATGCGAAATGACCTAATTGTCATTTCCTAATTTTTGTGTATTTGAATTTAATGATAGATTTTATTAAATACACATTAATTAAATGTGAAATTGTGATATTTGACATATATCATAAATATATATGTATTTGGATATTTAAAGTAAATATAATACATATAATACATATATTTAATATATTTATATTTAAATAATTATTTAATTATTTAATTGTTAAATAATTAAATTAATTAAAAATATAAATATCTTTAGTTTTGATATTTAATAGAAATGCCTTAAGTTGCTTTTGTTGACTTGTTGAAATTCATTAAAGTTCTAATGATCAAGTTTGCAAGTTGATAAAGCAAAAATTAAATGAAAAAAAAATAATATATAGATATTATTTGGTATACCAAATTCGGCCAAGGCCTTTTTGTGAAGTATATATTGTTTTGTTTCATTTTATTAGGTTAAGGTTTCATAAGTTACCAAAACAAACACAAAAGAGTTGAGAGAAAAGTTTGAAGACAAAAGGAAAAAGCTTGGAAAATTATTGATTTTGTAAGTTTTTCTTTAAACCCTTCAACATAGAAAATATTTCTAACATGCTTAGCTTCAATATGTGTTGCTAGGATGTTGTGTATACACTTATAGTTTGTTTTTTATTTGGTTGTGAACTTGTTTGAAAGATGTGTGCATGTATGGTTTATAAGTGAGCTTGAAATTGTTTCAATGGCTTACTTTTGATTATTTGATAATCATGTTGTCATTCTAGAGTTGCTAAGCCACTCATTGATGACCTAGAATTTTTCTTGAGTTGTTTCATGATAGTGAGACTTGATTGGTGTTGTTTAGATTGAATTAAAGTGATGGATTTAATTGATTTGGTAAGATTTGTCAATTTGAAGAAATTATAAAATTAGGGTTCTTAACCCTTTCCAAATTTGGGTCTTTTCATATATGTGATGTATTATGGTGTGTATATGATGCATATTAATTTTTAAGTTGATTGGATTTGATCTTAGCCTGTTTTGAACATAAAATGACCAAATTGTAAAAACTGGAAAATGTTGGGGTTGTTCGGCAATTAGACAAAAATTGAGGATTTTGTTGCAATCTGATTTTGATGTGTTGGACATGTTGAAATCATTTAGAAATAATTTAGAATCATCCAAAATTGTATTTGACAATTTTAGGACTAAAATGATCAATTTGTAAAGTTGTGGGGCAATTCGGTAATTACCAAGAAATTTGATTTCTTGTGTAATTTTTCAAAATTTAATAATTGGATAATTAAATAAATAAGTTTATTTAATTGATCCAAGAAAAATTTTGACATTGGAAAATTTTGATTTTCCGCGATTCCGCTGCGTTACCGGATTTTCGCCATAAAACCCCTACAAAATGACCCTATATATTAATTTACACAGGGGCAAGCAATTGCCACATTGCAAAATATACAAATTTCAATATAAAATGTGAATCCGTAGAACCATATGAATATAAAAACTTTGATGGAATAATCTTTAGGTGTAATCAAATTGCAGTTGTGCCAATAATATTACAAGGTCATGAAATAGCAGTACCCTGCTATATAGATAGTGAAATGGATGGAGGAACGTATCACGTTCTTCTAGGAAATTCATTCTTAGAATGTATTGAAGATTATAAAATAACCAAAGAAGGTTTTGAGTTCACATATGATGGAGAAATTATATTATGCCCTAAAGTTAGGGAATAATGCCAAATGAAATAAAATTTCCTATATCTTTGTATATCCAAATAAGATTTATAGACAGTAATATCACAACATGTGCACTCCTAGATACAGGATCAGATATTACATTAATCAAATCTTTCCTTTGGAAAGGATGGAATAATATGGAGAAATCCATGACAATACAAGGGATCACTGGAAATTCCAGTATAGAAAAATACTTTTATAATTTACCAATACTCGTAGGTAGTAAAATCATTACAATCAAGCGTGTATACACTTATGATAATTTAGAAGTAGATGTACTTCTTGGCAATGATTCCATTCAATAGTTTGCCCAATACGGACAAATGTTGTATATGATTACTCTTAAAACACCATGTGGTCATCTAGTGAAACTTCTTAGAGAATTTAAACCATTTAGAGGTCAGCCAGCCCTGCGTGGTGATGAATTAATATGGATTAAATTAGAGATTAAAACTCTAAGTTGCAAGTGTAAACAAGCTAAGAAGAAGATGAATTGTTTGGAAGAATCACATCTATCTATAGAAGATGTAAAAAAGACAATAGCTGAAAATTATGGAGAAAATCCAATAGAAAAATGGGATATTCAAAAGGAATATGTCGAGATCAAATTAATTGATCCTACCATAATAATCAGGGTAAAATCAATGATTTATAAAAAATAAGATAAAGATGAATTCAATAAACAAATAAATGAACTATTGGAGCTTAAATTAATATAGCCCAGTAAAAGCCCATACAGCAGCCCAGCCATTATGGTTAGGAATCATGCTGAAATAAAAAGAGGGAAGGCCCGTATGGTCATTAACTATAAAGACTTAAATAAAGCAACTCAATTTTATGGATATTTTATACCAAACAAAAATGTGTTAATCAACCTAGCTAAGGGAAAAAATTACTATTCAAAATTTGATCGTAAATCAGCCTTTTGGAAAATAAAATTAACAAAAGAATATGTGCCACTAACAACATTTAGTACACCTAATAGTCATTACGAATGGTTAGTGATGCCCTTTGGGTTAAAAAATACACCACAAATTTATCAAAGGAAGATGGATAAAATTTTCTGTTAAAATAATGATCATATGTTAGTTTATGTGGATGATATTCTCATCTGTTAAAAAACATATGAAGATCATATTAAACATTTAAAAAAGTTCTTTACGATTTGTAGAAAAAAATGGTATAATTTTGTCTCAAAAGAAAGCAGAAATTAAAAGAAGTGAAATAGACTTTTTAGGTTTAACCATAAGTTTGAATGGAATTAAACTTCAACCCCAAATCTCGGAAAAGATTAAAGAATTTCCTGATATTTTATCAGATAGAAAGATGATACAAAAAATTTTAGGATGTTTAAACTATTCAGAAAGCTTTATTCAAAATTTGGCAAAAAAGCGTGCAATTCTTCAAAAGTTATTAAAGAAAAATAATACAAAAGGATGGACGGTAGAATATACAGAAGCGGTTAAAAAAATCAAAGAAGAATGTAAAGATTGACTAAAATTAAGGTTACCAGATGAATCTGATAATTGACCGGTGCGTAATCACACGCGTATAACGCATGCGCACATATCGTTCAAGTAGTATAAAAAGTATCGATCCCACGAGGACTTAATACCTAATCTATTAATTTTATGAGGTCAAATGATTACTAGTATCTAACAGGTTGATTGATTGATTTGAAATGGTGAAGATTTTAAATTTAAAAACAAGTAAATAAAATTACACGAAATTAGGTTTAAGAAAATTCAATATTAAGAAACTATATAGGGTTGTGAATCTTTCTAATATCTTTTAAAAGATGAAGTGGTTATTTCATGTTTGTGTAATAAATCGGTTTACTAACCTGGAACACGAAATTATGCGAAAGCCTCTGTCGATGGTCAGACGCAAATACCCAGTATAACCCAATTGAACCATATGTCTATGTCAACCAAATTACCTGGATTCATTAAGTTTAAGTTCCAATTATGGCTACCCCCGCCCGACAGGTATATGTCTATCCTGTAAGGAAATCTATTAAAGGGTTATCTATCCTCAAGGAAGATAGTGGGCTATTAAGTCTAAGGCTTAAACCTAAATTCCTTTGTCAAGTTTATTTTAGATTTACCAAATCAATCTTATTAATGGCCAGTTAACAAGAAGCGTTAAGTTTAAGACTTAATAAGTAAACCTTTAAATTACCCAAACTATAAAATAACCCCTTATAAACCAGTGATATTAGAATTCATCACAACCCTAGATAACTAACTTAGTTACGACGCATAACAAGGGCTAGTAAAAACTTAAAAGTAAAAAAAACATAAAATAAAATGCTGAAAAGTAAATGCGGTAAAGTAAATACTGAAAAGTAAAATTACAAAAATAAAATGCTATGGGTTAAAGGATCTACTTTTACTACTACTATTTTAGATATCTCCATTAATACAATATATTAACTTGTGTGATATTACCAACCACCCATATAGGGGGTAACCTGATTAAGTCAAATTAAGTCCATAAACCAGCCATATAGGCGGAAATTACCAACCGACCACAACCAGGCGGTATCCATGCTTAGTCAGATTAAAACCAGTTTATAATTGATTACCAACCGACCAATATAGCGGTATCCTTGTTAAGTCAAATTTTAAGTAGTGAATATATTATAATTAAGGGAGATTAATCTAAATAGCAGTAATAAAAGTTTTACCTTTCACCCTAGCAGTGGGAAGTTACCTCATCATGTTGAATAGGTAAAAACTAAAAAAGTAAAGAAAGTAAATTATTATTACAGAACGTAATTAAAATTAATTACAAAACTGAAATTTAAAGTAAACTAGATATAAAACTCCCTATTTACATAGAGAATTCAGAGAGGAAGGTACATCTGAAACTGAAACCTCGAGTTGAATTTATAAGCCTCGGTAAGGTGTACGATTCGCGACGCGCCACGTGTCAACTTCTGGTTGGCTGCTTCAGATTCTTATTCGATGACGTGGCGATGTGGATAATTGACTCAATCATTGTGCTGACTCAGGCTTGCACGTCGTGACTCGCAAAATTATCAAATTGCCCTTTTGTCCATTTTTCACTGTTTTGGCCCCAATCACCTATAGAGAGTCTGAAACTTTATTTATCTACAAAATAACACAAAACAAATCAAAATATTCACAAAAATCGACAATTTATTCAAATATTAGGTCAATGAGTGAGAAATAGTGATACATTTATCACTCATCACACCCCCAAACCTAACATTTTGCTAGTCCTCGAGCAAAACACGGAATAAAATAACATAAACATCTTTAAAACTAAGCCATTTTCGTAGGGATCACGGTTGCATTTAGCGTATGCAACAAGCCTTTAAACCCCTAGGTGTCCCTAGTGGACCAGTTGTAGTCTCGTGAGGGTTTACAGCAATGATACCCACAAACATTTTACAAAAGTAAAAAAGGTAGTGAAACTAATGCACACAAAAGCAAAAAGACAAGAGAAAATAGAATAAAGAAGTTAGTGACTAATCAGATGAAACTTCTACTCCAAGTTACTAGTTGTTTTCTTTCTTTCTAAATTACTGAATAAGTAAATTCTACGATTATATTTACCATTCTTCATATACATAGCCAACAAAATATTAATCAACTCATTTTGTTTTGCCACAACAGTCACAAGTGCAGTTGATAAGAGAGTAATATTTTTGTCCTAAAGTTTTATGAGAATTCACACCTTTTTGCAGCAGTGGAATAATTTTTCTCATTTTTCTGATTTTTTTCTTTGATTTTGATTTTTTTTTTTTTTTTATTATATATAAAATATCTTCCATCTATGTAGCGAGTGTTGGGTCGGTGGCTCCCAAACCAGTTGGCTTTATGGCACCAGGTGTTAAGACACCCCTACGGACTTAATTACTCAGACTTCAGATATATATATTTTTGCAGCATCTTTGATCCATGTAGCGAGCTTTGGGCCAGTGACTCCCAAACCAGTTGGCTTTAGGGCACTAGGTGTTAAAACACCCTTACAGACTTAATAACACGGATCTCAACGTTTTTTTTTACTCAATTACTTTTTGAGATGCTTCCTCCAATTAAACTAGAGCACTGAATATTACAAACTTTTCAATTACAGCTTATGTCAGTATGTTACCATGCATGTTGATAATATCTGCCAACTGAGCATATGAAAATCCATTTTAGTCAATTTTATGGAGAATTTACAAATTAAATAATTCAAAAGAAAATAAAAAAATTAACTTGTTTCGAAAATGGGTTGAAATACGTATCAGGAATGGGAACTCCTTACACAGCTATCTCTCACCAATTTCACCTTTTTAGTCAAAAAATAAAAACAAAAACGCAAAATAAAATTGTAATTTTTGAAAAAATTTCAATTTTTTTGTATTTTTCGGTAATTTTGGACTAAAAATAAAAACAACACACAACTAAAAACAAGATACTGATCAACTAATTCCCTCCCCCAAACCTAAATGAGACATTGTCTCCAATGTCTTAAACAGTAGAAAAATAGTTTAGAAGATAGTACCTGGTTAGCTGAAATTCTATACGAAAAGTTAAAGTTTAAAATCCAAATTAATCCGACGCCTTTTACTACGATCTTCCTCGGACCAATTTATCTTTGAAAGGATGTGGTCAATTATTGGTTCATAGGCTAAGATTTGGTCTATTAGATCCGGAGCAGTTCTGGCAGTGAAGATGAGTTCTTTTAAAGGTTTTGACAAGAACCCATTTCTCCGGCATCATCAATAAACACACAAAGAAAATCATAAAATCCTTCAACGTTGTACAGTCCAAGCGGTTTCTGGTGTATGTTCAGGTTCGCCCAAGATAACACTCTGTAAAAATTTCCTCCAATGTATCCAAGCCACATGGCAAAGCAATAAAAGCATCAGCACAGTTAATCATTTCTACCAATCGTTCAGACATACCTGACACAATCAGTTCCTCTCTGTTTGATGGTCCAATAAGATTTGATTCTGCCAAGGGTTTTGGGATGATTCCCAAAACTGACTGTCCCCTCCTGTACAGCTTTTGAAACGATCCCCATAAGTCCAAGATTGCCTCCTCCATATACTAAGTGCATATTCTTTGCTGCTAAGACTCGACCCAAATTCATGTGCTGCTTCTACGTATTGTGGTTTAACACCAACACTAGTACCGCAAAACACATAAATATTTTCAACTCGTCTTCTTGAAGTGGCTTCCATGTTTTACTCTGGATGTCTTCAAAAGTGCAATGATGAGTTGAATTTATAACACCTGAAAATGGTGATAAAAATAATAGCACTAGTACCTGCCAATTGATAATTATTAGTTAAACAGTAAAATAAATCGTGATAGTCAAAAGGTCTGGATCCTGTCGGAGAAAATAAAAGAAAACAACAAAACAAATCACAATTATTAGGAAAAGACAAAGAGATATAATATTTACAAGAATTTATAGCTTGATTGACGTTTATGCGTCAGGGACAAGCTTCCCATCCAATTTTCTTATAAATTGGCAAACATGGCCTTTTTGAGTCAGATTCCCGAGACTTAACTGTTGTTTTCTTTTTGGAATTCTGCATATAACACACGTATTTCGTGATACACATATCCACTGGGATGCGTCTCAAGAGTTTTAGATATATCATCCAAAGACTCCTTACTCAAGATCCCTAATGAAATTAATTTTATCTTTGCGGTTATCAGACATCATTCCTAAAGAACGACAACGAGTATCACAAAACATACGAGCACATTTATAACAAACACACATTCTTTTGGCTCTTCTCTTTTTAGCATAGGTGCTCTTCCTAAACCAGGCATATGTGAAATAAAATAGTCAGAAGACTCACCTGCCAATCGGACCCGTTGCTTCAATAATCCAACGAATGTCAGTAGGAATACCTTTGATCATCAGTAGTCTCATCCGTTCCAAGCGAGCTTTGTAGACTTTCATCAGAGATTTTTTAGGGAGAGAAGGAAATTGCTTGTGAAGATTTGCGAGAGCTTCTTACATCGTGAAATGACTTTACCTGCAAAAATTAAACACACAAAAATAAAACACACCAGATCATAATATATACACAAATTGCATGGGTTGCCTCCCTGCGAGTGCTAAGTTTACCGTCGTCAGCTAGACGTGACTTCTCGAACGTTAGGCTGGATCTAAAAGTGTGACACTTTATTTTTGTTGCTCAAATGATTCTCCCTAGTAGTGCTTAACACGCTTGTTTTTAACCTTGAATGTTTTGTTTGAGTCGGGTTCATGTATCTCAACGCCTCTGTCTGGTAAAACTTTGGTGATCACAAATGGACCTGACCACCGTGATTTTGGCTTCCATGGGAATAATTCACATTTGATTTGTTTAACAGTACCTTCTGCCCTGGTTCTTTGTATGCGCATTAACTTCCCATCATGTCTTTCATTGCCTTTTCTTTATATAATTTGGCATCCTCAAAAGACTGATTGTGAAATTCCTCCAATTCATTGAGCTGGTGGAACTTTTTCTCTTCTGTTGCTTGTAGTGCAAGAATTGGCTTTTTCAGTGCAAAAGACGCTTTATCTTCAGGCTCCACAGACAATTGACATGTTTTAAGTTTGTCAGTAGAACTTTGCATTGCATTGGAGTTCTGAATGGTACTGTGTATCACATCAAGTCTGAAACATTCCTCCTTCTTTTCATCATCTGTGAAATTCATGGCCTTGAAAACATTGAATGTTACTTCTTGGTCCTGTACCCTCATGGTTAGTTCTCTTTTTTGTACATCAATAATGGTTCGACCTGTAGCCAAGAACGGTCTCTCGAGGATGATTGGCATGTCTGCGTCTTCCTCCATATCAAGGATAATAAAATCTATGGGAAAATGAATTTGTCAACCTTGACCAGCACATCCTCAACTACGCCTCTTGGAAATACGAGCGTTCTATCAGCAAGTTGTAGAGAGACTGAAGTTGGCATTGTTTCTCCAATCTGTAATTTCCTGAAAATAGAAAAAGGCATTAAGTTAATACTTGCACCTAGATCACACAAAGCCCTACCAATATTATGCTCTCATATGATGCAAGGAATGCTGAAACTGTCAGGATCTTTCAACTTTGGGGGAAGCTTCCTTTGAATGATAGCACTGCATTCTTCTGATAATGCTATTATCTCGTAATCTCCCAATCTATGTTTTCATGAAAGAATGTCTTTCATGAATTTGACATAGCTGGGCATTTGTTCCAACGCTTCTGCGAATGGAATGTTGATATGCAACTTTTTGAAAATTTCCAAGAATCGAGCAAACTGCTTGTCCAGTTTGTTTTTTCTGAAGTAGTTGTATAAAAGGTGGAGGTAGAGTGATTCTTTCTGGTTCTTTTTCCTCTGCTTCTTTTTCCTCCATCTGTTGTTTTTCTTCTTTTGGAATATCTTCAATTGTTGCCTTGATTCCAACATCTTTGTTGATTTCAGTACCGTTTTTTAACATCATGGCATGACATTGCTCATTTCCCATGTTCCTTGGATTTGGCTCTGTGTTGCTATGAAGGGTATCTGGCGGTCTGTAACTATGAGCATTGGTCAGTTGTCCAATTTGATTCTCCAGTGCTTTGATGGAAGCAGATTGGCTTTGAAAAATAGCATCATATGCTGCTTGTTGCTTTTTGAACATCTCTGCAATCCATTCTTTCATATCTGGTTCTTTTTCAAACTCCTGGCTTTTGTTCTGTTGCTGGAATCCAGGTGGTGGAAAATACTTTTGCCCTGAATTGTTGCTCCATGAAAAATTGGGATGATTCATCCACCCTGGGTTGTAGGTGTTGGAATATGGATTGTTCCCCTGTCTGTTGAAATTGTTGACATAATTACAATGTTGCTTTGAGTGCTGAGAGTCTCCATGAATTTACATATCTGGTCCAGCTTGGCGTTGACTATTGTATTTGCGCCAACTTCATAAATTCCTACAATTCTTTGGATCATGCTCCTTTCTGTTGGCCACAAGGAATTGTTGTTGGCCATTTCTTCGATTAGGTCCCAAGCTTGATCTTCTCCTTTTGCCATTAAAGCTCCTCCAGTAGCAGCATCGATTGTGGTTCTTATCAGTCCAGAAAGTCCATTATAGAAAGTTTAGACTTGAAGCCATTTTGGAATCTCATGGTGAGGACATTTCCGAAGTAAATCTTTGTACCTTTCCCCAGCTTCGTAGAGAGTTTCCGAGTCTTATTGTACAAGGGGTGTGATGTCATTCCTCAGTTTTCCAGTTCTGGCTGGTGGAAAGTACTTTGCAAGAAATTTGGTGGCTAAAGTGTTCCAAATTGTGATGGAACCTGCTGGTAGTGAATGTAGCCAAGCTTTAGCTCTGTCTTTCCAGGAGTATGGAAAAACCCACAGTCCCATTGCTTCATCAGCTTCTCGGTTGTAATTGAAAGTGCCACAAACTTCCAAAAAGTTGCTGATGTGGGTATTAGGATCTTCAGTTGCTTTCCCCCCAAACTGCACTGACTGTTGAATCATCTGAATGCATGTTTTGATGTCACACGCATTTTCTGGTAAATAAGGAAGTACAATACAGGAAATGAAGCCGTCGACCACCGGAATGGTTCTGTCTCGAATGGGTATTGGTGGTGCAACCTCCAAAGGTTTAGGTTCCAAGTTGAAAATTGCTTCTTGGCCTTCTCGTCTTTCCCTTCTCAACTGTCTGATGGTTCTTTCAATTTCTGGGTCAAGCGGTCGGAGTTCAAAGCTTCTGGTTCGTCTCATGTAGTTTCTGAGAATCTGAAACACGAGAAAACAAAAACAATAAGTAAAAACAAAATTAGATACAATTAAAGGTATCTAACCTCAAAACTAATGGTGAAAGATAAATAAGTCCCCGGCAACGGCGCCAAAAAGTTTACCGATGAGTAATCACACGCATATAACGCAAGCGCACGTATCGTTCAAGTAGTATAAAAAGTATCGATCCCACGAGGACTTAATACCTAATCTATTAATTTTATGAGGTCAAATGACTACTAGTATCTAACAGGTTGATTGATTGATTTGAAATGGTGAAGATTTTGAATTTAAAAACAAGTAAATAAAATTGCACGAAAGTAGGTTTAAGAAAATTCAATATTAAGAAACTATCTAGGGTTGTGAATATTTCTAATATCTTTTAAAAGATGAAGTGGTTATTTCATGTTTGTGTAATAAATCGGTTTACTAACCCGGAACACGAAATTATGCGACAGCCTCTATCGATGGTCAGACGCAAATACCCAGTATAACCCAATTGAACCATATGTCTATGTCAACCAAATTACCTGGATTCATTAAGTTTAAGTTCCAAATATGGCTACCCCCGCCCGACAGGTATATGTCTATCCTGTAAGGAAATCTATTAAAGGGTTATCTATCCTCAAGGAAGATCGTGGGCTATTAAGTCTAAGGCTGAAACCTAAAATTCCTTTGTCAAGTTTATTTTAGATTTACCAATCAATCTTATTAATGGCCAGTTAACAAGAAGCGTTAAGCTTAAGACTTAATAAGTAAACCTTTAAATTACCCAAACTATAAAATAACCCATTATAAACCAGTGATATTAGAATTCATCACAACCCTAGATAACTAACTTAGTTACGACGCATAATTAGGGCTAGTAAAAACTTAAAAGTAAAAAACAACATAAAATAAAATGCTGAAAAATAAATGCGGTAAAGTAAATACTGAAAAGTAAAATTACAAAAATAAATTGCTAGGGGTTAAAGGATCTACTTTTACTACTACTATTTTAGATATCTCCATTAATACAATATATTAACTTGTGTGATATTACCAACCACCCATATAGGGGGTAACCTGATTAAGTCAAATTAAGTCCATAAACCAGCCATATAGGCGGAAATTACCAACCGACCAACCAGGCGGTATCCATGCTTAGTCAGATTAAAACCAGTTTATAATTGATTACCAACCGACCAATATAGCGGTATCCTTGTTAAGTCAAATTTTAAGTAGTGAATATATTATAATTAAGGGAGATTAATCTAAATAGCAGTAATAAAAGTTTTACCTTTCACCCTAGCAGTGGGAAGTTACCTCATCATGTTGAATAGGTAAAAACTAAAAAAGTAAAGAAAGTAAATTATTATTACAGAACGTAATTAAAATTAATTACAAAACTGAAATTTAAAGTAAACTAGATATAAAACTCCCTATTTACATAGAGAATTCAGAGAGGAAGGTACATCTGAAACTGAAACCTCGAGTTGAATTTATAAGCCTCGGTAAGGTGTACGATTCGCGACGCGCCACGTGTCAACTTCTGGTTGGCTGCTTCAGATTCTTATTCGATGACGTGGCGATGTGGATAATTGACTCAATCATTGTGCTGACATGGCAGTGACGTGGCGGTGACGTGGCGATGACGTGGCGACACGTGGCGAAAGTGATTGTCGGTACCGTAGGATTGCGACAGGTGGCACGCTGTGATTGGCTGATGATAATGTGGCGCTGACGTGGTGAGTTGACTCGGTCTACTTCTGATGTGGACGATGATATGGCTGACACGTTGAGTGACACGTGGCGATGGTGATTGTCGACACCATAGGATTCTGACACGTGGCAAGGCGCACGTTAGTAGATCGTCTGTGATGTTGACACGTGGCACGGCGCACGTTAGCAAGTCAAACTTTTCAGATTCTGACACGTGTCCCCCGGTGCACGTTAGCAACTCATGGCGCATGTTAGGCGTCGCGACGCCGAAAGCTTGCGCGTCGCGATGTGCAAAATTACCAAATTACCCTTTTGTCCATTTTTCAATGTTTTGGCCCCAAATCACCTCCAGAGAGTGCTGAAACTTTACTTATCTACAAAATAACACAAAACACATCAAAATATTCACAAAACTCGAGAATCTATTCAAAATATTAGGTCAAATTAGTGAGAAATAGTGATACATTTACCACTCATCAATAATCTAATTGTGCAAACAGATGCATCCGAATTATATTGGGCAGCACTATTAAAAACATACATCGGTGAAATATGTCGATATTCCAGTGGAATTTTTAACTCAGCTGAGATAAATTATTCAACTAATGAAAAGGAATTACTCGCTATAGTTCGAGGAATAACGAAATTCACATTATTTATTTTACCAAAAAAGTTTACTGTTGAAACTGACAATACACAAGTTAAAGGTCTAATTTTCTATAAATTGCCACAAGAACCTCATTATAGAAGATTACAATGATCGCAAGTTATATTAAGTTTTTATAATTTTAATATCGTTCTTATTAAAGGATCTGATAATTTTTTGGCAGATCATTTGAGTAGACATCCAGAACATGGATAAAAATTTGGTTAAACAGATCAATGGCATCTTGGAAAAATTGACCAAGGCACAAGAAAGGCAGAGTCTTATTGAACAAGAATTCAAAAATTTTAAAGGGAGAGTCTTCAACGAAATTGAATAGTTCCAGAAGAAATTATCATATGTTAATAATGAGTATAATGAGCTATTTGAAGCTGTACACAATTATGCAGAAGATTTCCAATCTTTTGCTGATGAATTCTATAGTCCACAAGGAACACCAGTTCTAGCTGGATATTCACAAGATCAAGATCCTTATGAGGATGTCCAAGAAAGTTTGTAGACACAGGAAAACGTACAGTCTCAACGGCAAAATCAAGCCGTATATATTCAAGGCAACTTGCAGCCACAAGAAAGTATAAATGAACAACAGCACTCACAGTCTGTGCTACCTTCAGGTGTAAAAGAAAGCTTAACCAGTGAAATATCCTTAAAACCAGACTATGTCATAAGGCCAAAAACCTTTGTGATAGGTGAAGAAAGTAGCCAAAATGAAGTTCATAAACTAAAAAGTTTTCAAAAAAGAAAAATAATTTCCTTTTCAATTGAAAAACCCATTGCTCTATGAGAAAAATGAGTATTTTGATTTTGCAAAACTCATTTATGAGCTTAAACAAGAAGAAGCCTTTTTTCCGTTTACAAGATAAACAAAGTATTTATCCAAGGATTACTTGTGTTCATAACAGTTCTCCAATTTTTGTAAAAAGGTTGGCAGAATATGGATT
Source organism: Zanthoxylum bungeanum (assembly GCA_019454045.1). Lineage (NCBI taxonomy): Eukaryota > Viridiplantae > Streptophyta > Magnoliopsida > Sapindales > Rutaceae > Zanthoxylum > Zanthoxylum bungeanum. The sequence continues at coordinate 85,183 of SKCR01021040.1, read as the reverse complement.
TTTAGACAGACTTTATCCTTCAAAACATTTAAAAGAAATTAAAGAACTCCCACGAGATTTCCAAAACGCTGTCAGGGAATTCTCTGATGGTGAAAATATTTATTTAAGATTTTATTCAATCAGTCTAGAATTTGATGGACAAATAATTTATGAAGCATTCCATTTAATCACCATGGGATACGTAACCAATGTTTCCCTAAGAGCTTCTGATTCAGAGTATAAAATTCCTTATTTTAATAAAAAGTGGATGCATTAAAGATGAGCTCTCGGAATTAAGGTCATTGGGAACCTACTATGAGAATTCTATGAAAAGGGTTATCAAACCTATCAATAAGGCCAATGGTGGATGATAATCATGCCCTATGAAGATGGGGTGCAGGCACATAGAAGAAAGAATGATAGAAATCAACACAGATCGATGGCCCAGCTGTCCAGAAACTGTGATAGAAGCTTGTAGACTACTCAAACACCAACATCATCAACAGTTGGTGGAGAGAAAAAACTGAAAAGATGTAGACCATGCCACAAGGAGTTGTCTCCAAACTGTAAAAGAAAAAGTTGATTAAATGTAAGCGTCAGTACCATAAAAAAAAGACGCATGTTAAGAAGAATATTTTGATCTGTCGGCACCACAGATGGAAGACAAGTGGTAATCACTTTATGAAAGCCTTATCTTCATAGGGCTATAAAAGAATCAGAACTTAAGGAGAAACTGGGGGGTTTTTTGGAAAGAGTTTTTACTTCGCATGTTTCCTGTTTTAATTTTTTCATATAAAATATTTAAATCAATCTTCATTTTCATCATCAGTATACCAGAAATATTAACTTGCAAACAAACAATCATCATATTTGAAAATTTAGGTGTCCTGAATTTTTCCTTAAATTAATAAAATCATATTATTGTAAAATAATATCATAATATATAAAAATAACCTTTTGGCCTCACCTCTTCTTCCTTTTTAAGCGCACTCTGCTACCATTCACCTATTTGCAGTAACATTTGTCTGTATGCCACATGGCGAACGTCTAACGGCTTCCACGCCTCTGCGACCTCAGTCTTATTTGGCACGGCGACTCACTGTATGTAACTTGGTGTTTGGTTTTAGAATAACTCTTAGCAAGAATTTTGAGTACGGTAAGATTTCTTTTATTTATATGACAATATTTTACATAAATATGAACACAAAGATTTACAGGAAGTTCAGTACTCCCTAGAGTTTACTTAGAATATTTTTTGAATTACACTCATATTTGCCGAAGGAAAATAGCTTCTAAACATGCGAAGTAAAAACTCTTTCCAAAAAAAACCCTCATTTCTCCTTCAGTTATGATTCTTTTATAGCCCTATATGGATAAGGCTTTCATAAAGTGATTACCACTTGTCTTCCATCTGTGGTGCCGACAGATCAAAAGATTCTTCTTTACACGCGTCTCTTTTTTGTGGTGCCGACGCTTTTAATGGTGGCTTCTCACCTTTAATCAACTTTTTCTTTTACATTTTGGAGACAGCTCCTCGTGGCCTGGTCTACATCTTTTCAGTTATTTCTCTCCACCAACTGTTGATGATGTTGATGTTTGAGTAGTCTACAAACTTCTATCGTAATTTCTGGACAGTTGGGTCATCAATCTGTGTTGATTTCTATCATTCTTTCTTCTATGTGCATGCATCTGTTTCCATCTTCACAGGGCATGATTATCGTCCACCCTTGGCCTTATTGATATGTTTGATAACCCGTTTCACAAAATTCTTATAGTAGGTTCCTAATGACCTTAATTCCTGAAGAAACCATGAAGTGACACTTTTGCCAATTCAAACCAATACCTTTTTTCTTGACATCGAGCTAACACTGCTTTTAGATTAAGTAAACATGCATCAAAAGAATTTCCAAAGACAGTCAAATCATCCAAAAACACTTCCATGCATTTCTCAATCATATCACTAAAAATACTCAACATGCATCTTTGAAATGTAGCAGGTGCACTACATAAACCAAATGGTATGCGACGAAAAACATAAGTACTAAACGGACATGTGAATGTGGTTTTATCATGATCTTCTAAAGATATTTCAATTTTATAGTATCCAGAATAACCATCTAAAAAGTAATAGAATGGGTGACCTACTACCCTCTCAAGAATTTCATCAATCACAATACCATGTCCTTCCAGATATCGAATCTGGTTGATCATGTTCAAAACATGGATGTTGACAGCTCATTCATCCTTGAGTTCAGTACGGAATAATTCCTTAGACCTCTGATAAATTTCTATCACTTGATTTGCTTCGAGAAACACCTTGAGTGTTCGCATCATGCTTTAAGCATCCGGTACATATATGTACTGTCTCAACAAATCTGAAACCATCAATCCCAAGATGTAGGGTTTCACCTTCATGTTATCATCCTTCCATCTATTAAAAGTTTCTCGCTCTTTTAGAGTGGATTCAGGATCGATTTCAACAGGTAGTGGATTGACAGTGACATAAATCAACTTTTCAAACTCCAAGACCAGACGTATGTTCATTTCCCATTCAAAATAGTTCCCGACTCCATTTAACTCATTGATATCCAAAAGTCTCATCAATGGATTAGAGGCAGCCATCTACAAGACAACATTTTAAATAGTAGCATAATATTTTTCATTTCAAAAATAATAACACTAATTTATTATGGAATTTTAAATCTATTAGTGCCATCCCACTACTTTACGTAATTCTATAATCTCCCTTAATGGAAAAATAGAAATTTGACTATCAAAATTTCGTAGCGGGAAGTGGATCTCATGACATTTACTCCAGCCTCACAACAATGACGGTATTGGCCATTATAAACTCATTAGGTAGACCTCCAAGTTCAATCACATTCATGTGACTCCTAGTTTGGTCCTGAACCGTTTCTTATCCTCACAATAATGACAGTATTGGATTAAGACGTATTCTAGGTGTATACTTGTCAATGTGCACTAATTTGTTTCGTATGTACACCCTCACAATAATGATGGTATTGGGTGACTGTGTTAACTCATCACGTTACATCTAATATTTTACCGCAGAGACCTAAGTTCCGATCGCTTATACCCTCACAATAATGATGGTATTGGATATAAGTAGTAAGAACTCATTCATATTAGTATTGACAAGATGGACCATCCAATAATATTTCAATATTATTAATATTTATTACTTAAAAGTAATCACCTAATCATGGGAGATTTATGACAATCAAGTCATTAACATAATTAGGTCAAAATTTTAAATTAAAACGTACAATACATATCTAATATGACTTATGCATGATTAAATTAAAATATAGTGGCATAGATTCAAATTCATTCCTAACATGCAACATGTGTTGTGTGATTAAGCATTGCTACTGATACCATTCTGTTGTGACAGTTGTGGAACCCCTAGGGTCGGATCAGTATCCCGCATAGTGGAAGTGGGTCTAACCCAAGGATGTCAGAGATAGGTTTATTTTAAAATATTTTAATGAAAACTACATTCCGATATGAGTCCATATGAAAAAACGGGGACCAAATCGGAGTCCGAATACTCCGGAACGGATAAAATGAAGTTTTAGTGTCGCCAGTCCTAGGAGTCGCAACGCGCTGGATGGGAGTTGATAAACGGTAAATATATCACTATTTACCGTCCATTTTTATTTAATATTTTGTATAGTTCCTTGAGTTTTGTGAATATTTTGATGTGTTTTGTGTTATTTTATAGATAAATAAAATAACAGGACTCTCTGGAATCAAATCAGGGCTTAAATGGCGAAAATCGGATGAAAATGGGAAAAATTAGAATTCTACGTCGCGACGCAAAACACTTATTCATTACGACTGCTAACGTGCGCCAGACACTTGTCAAAATCAGAGAAACTTGCTATCATGCGCACTTTCTAACATGTGTCTATCATGTGTCAACATCACAATAATCTTGCTAACATGCACCGGACACGTGTCATCATCCCATGATGCCGAAAATACACGTCATTGTTGACGTCAGTGTCACGATGCGCACAATCTTCTGAGTCGCGACTCCGAGCCAATAATTCGGCTGATAGACATGTGTCATCATCGCGTTGAATCAGTGGCGCATCGCGACGCGCGAAGCCGAATTTTGCCTATAAATTGAAGCTGAAATCAGAAGGAAAATTCATACCTTCTTCTGGGATTTCCTTAAGAATACTAAGAAGATTGTATCTTGTTTGTTTATTTACAGCTTTCTGTATTTAATTATTTATTTTACGCAATAGTACTTTCTTTATTTTACTTTTCAGACTTTATTTTTATTGTTCAGTATGAGGAGGTAACTCCCTTCTGCTGGGGTGAAAGGTTAAACCTTTATTACTAATATTTAGATTAATCTCTCTTAATTATAATATATAAACTATTTAAAACCTGACTTAATGGGATACCGCCTTTATGGTCAGTTGGACTTAATTAAATTGATTTTAACCTAACTAAATTGGTTACCGCCTTTATGGTCGGTTGGAATTAATCATAAATCTGACTTAATCAGGATACCGTTTATATGGTCGGTTGGTAATGTCATGCAAAGTTAATATATTATAATAAGTGATATATATAAAATATAAGTAATAAAAATGGATCCTCTAAGCCCCAGCATTTTCTTTATTGTTTATTTTATCTTTTAAATTTCCAAGCTTTACTTTATGTCATTTACTTTATTTAAGCTTTTACTAGTATTAGATATGTGTTGTAACTAAAACCGTTATCTGGGGTTGTGATGAATTCCAATATCACCGGTTTATAAGGGGTTATTTTACGACTTTGGTAATATAAAGGTTTATTTATTGAGTCTTAAGTTTAATACTTCTTGTTAACTGGCCATTAATAAGATTGATCTGGTAAATTTAAAATGAACTTGGAAAAGAGATTTTAGGTTTCAGCCTTAGACTCAATAGCTCACGATCTCCCTTAAGGATAGATAACCCTTAATATATTTCCTTACATGATAGAAATATACCTGTCGGATGGGGTTAGCCATAATTGGAACTTAATCTTAATGAATTCAGATAACTTGGTTAACATAAGAATATGATTAATTGGGTTATACTGGGTGTTTGCATCTGACCATCGGAAGAGGCTTTTGCATAAATTCGTGTTCCAGGTTAATAAACCAATATATTGCACAAACTTGAGATAACCACTTCATCTTTAAAACATATTGGAAGGATTCACAACCTTAGATAGTTTATTAATATTGAATTTTCCTTTCATTTACATTCGCACTGTTTTATTTACTTGTTTTAGTTTACAATCACCATACAATCAAATGACCAATCCATTAGATACTCGTAAATATTTGGCTTCATAAATTAATAGCTTAGGTATTAAGTCCTCGTGGAATCGATACATTTTATACTACTTGAGCGATACGTGCGCTTGCGTAACGTGAGTGATTTCACCGATCATGAGTCGAGACGCTCCGAAGTGCGAGAGCAACTCCGAAAGCTGAACATCTCGGCGTCACGACACGGAAGGATAGGAGTCGTGATGCTTATAGGTATGATGCTCAGTGTCACGATGCTGGAGGGTCGGAGTCGAGACGCTCACCTAAGCAGTGAGCAATTTCAATACACCTTAAAATCAATTTTAACATCAAAACCAACCACAACACATGTTATACAACTAGCATACATATATTCTAAATACTTATATGTATTTGTTTAAATCTAATCATAAACAAATTTTAGAATCCCAATAAGAAATGTCTCATAAATAATTCTAGTTCACCCAAATGTGGTCAAGTGATTCTAAAATGGTAGCCATAGCTCTAAGATTTAATCTAGATTTCCAAACTCTTATTAATTGTTTCATGTCCAACATAAACATCTTTGACCTAATTAACAAGCATATTGTGTTTATACTTACAAAGAATCTTAACACAATCTATTAGCCTTATTTCAATTTTAAGCTGTGTAATCATGCATCTAATACATAATTCATCATTATATGTCTCACAAATGAAAAACATAGCTTAACAGAAGTTCAAACTTACCTAGTAAGCTTGATGCAAGACCCAATCTATTTCTCCTTTGTTCAAATGGTTGAAGAACTTTCAAGGATTAACAAGCTTGACTCCAAGATCCAATCTTGATTCCAATACAAGCAAGTTTCACTCTAAGATCCAATCTTGATTCCTCGTTGAAATGGTTGAAGAACTTCCAAGGATTAACAAGCTTGACTCCAAGATCCAATCTTGATTCCAATGCAAGCAAACTTTACTCCAAGATCCAATCTTGATTCCTCGTTGAAATATTGTAGAGATCTTCCAAAGCTTCTCTAAACAATTCTCTTCTCTAGGCTAATTTCTCCAAGAATTGCTTGTATTTAGCTTTCTTAAGCTTGATTAAAACCATTGCTCAAGCTTTCTATTTATAGCAAAACTTAGGCAATTTTTAATTAATAAAAGTTTTAATCAACTTTAATGTGGGCTTAATCTAATTTATCCAAATATGTATAATTATGTGTGACTAATCACATCTGTCTACCATTTTGATTTAATCCAATTAAATCAAGACAAAGCTTAATTAATGGATTAGCTACATGTCTTCCACTTTGATTCGGTCCAATTAAATCAAGCCAAAAACACATATAATTACATACTTGCAATTACCATAATCTCCTCATATGGTATAGATAATTATGAAATTACGATAAAGCCCTTGCGTAATCCAATTAGGTCAAAGTAAATAATCAATATGATCCAACAACACTTGATTATCTTAGTTGATAATTATAATATTCGATATTATCTTTTATCAAAATTAATCGGCTACCCAAGTGCTCAACGAGTACACTTCATATTGAGACTCTCTAAGTTCAGACATGTTCGTCATATAACCTAGCTATTATATACGCAATTCGGCCACCTCCGAATTCGTGAAGAACATGAACGACCTTTCTGAACTATACAAGTTGAGGTCATCACATATGTTTAACAGTCCTTCCATTGTATGATATCTGAGTTGTGCTTAGGAAACATAGAATACACAGTCAAGTTTCTGATACGCACATCTCATGTCGACATGTCCAAGATTCTTCATAACTGATGTGATCCACCCTAGGTGATCGATTTTGGCCAAAGCTTTAAGAATCGTGACTTTACTTACATAGATACATAAACCTCTTATGGTACACATACGAGCCGACGGATCCTATCTTGCTTCGCACTTGATTACTGAGTGCATCGGTCCACACCCAACGAACATCTAGAGTCCAGACCATGAAAGGTTTATGACATACATGGCATTTAAGTGTGGAGGATCTCACATAAAATCAATGATATCCTAAAGTCAAAGGATTACATATGTTACTTGACTCGAGGAGATTCCGATTGATGGTGGTGTGTACTTCAAACTATTAGGAATCACCTCTGAGTCCAACCAATACCCATATGTCTATACGAGCTTTCAAAGCTCATGGTACATCAGGTTTAAACCATTAGAACTCCAATTCCAATGTATGACATGTGCTAGTCATTTAGGTTAAAGGAATTCGACCGTATTCCAAAACCCATGACTAGGAATATAAATACTTTAAGAATAGTTTACAATAGTAATACTTATCCAAATGTCGGACCACCTAGTGTCCAATATTACTACAATATTATCTAAGGTCGATGTCATTTTTAGCATATCATTATATCAATCTAATACGCATAATGACAATATCATCAATAAGGTATGAAATGAAAAAGTAATTATTTTATTAATAAATAATAAAATGTATAATTCGGATTGGCGCTCCAAGCACCAACTCCAACAGTATGGCAGGACAAATTAAAGACTCCATCGGACCCTCAGAAGGTCAGGTCAACTGGAGAGTATTCTAGACAAAGCTTAATTAATGGATTAGCTACATGTCTTCCACTTTGATTCGGTCCAATTAAATCAAGCCAAAAACACATATAATTACATACTTGCAATTACCATAATCTCCTCATATGGTATAGATAATTATGAAATTACGATAAAGCCTTTGCGTAATTAATCCAATTAGGTCAAAGTAAATAATCAATATGATCCAATAACACTTGATTATCTTAGTTGATAATTATAATATTTGATATTATCTTTCATCAAAATTAATCGGCTACCCAAGTGCTCAACGAGTACACTTCATATTGAGACTCTCTAAGTTCAGACATGTTCGTCATATAACCTATATTATATACGCAATTCGGCCACCTCCGAATTCGTGAAGAATATGAACGACCTTTCTGAACTATACAAGTCGAGGTCATCACATATGTTTAACAGTCCTTCCATTGTATGATATCTGAGTTGTGCTTAGGAAACATAGAATACACAATCAAGTTTCTGATGCGCACATCTCATGTCGACATGTCCAAGATTCTTCATAACTGATATGGTCCACCCTAGGTGATCGACTTTGGCCAAAGCTTTAAGAATCGTGACTTTACTTACATAGATACACAAACCTCTTATGGTACACATACGAGCCGACGGATCCTATCTTATTTCGCACTTGATTACTGAGTGCATCGGTCCACACCCAACGAACATCTAGAGTCCATACCATGAAAGGTTTCCGACATACATGGCATCAAAGTGTGGAGGATCTCACATAAAATCAATGTTATCCTATAGTCAAAGGATTACATATGTTACTCAACTCGAGGAGATTCCAATTGACGGTGGTGTGTACTTCAAACTATTAAGAATCACCTCTGAGTCCAACCAATACCCATATATCTATACGAACTTTCAAAGCTCATGGTACATCAGGTTTAAACCATTAGAACTCCAATTCCAATATATGACATGTGCTAGTCATCTAGGTTAAAGGAATTCGACCGTATTCCAAAACCCACGACTAGGAATATAAATACTTTAAGAATAGTTTACAATAGTAATACTTATCCCAATGTCGGACCACCTAGTGTCCAATATTACTACAAGATTATTCTAAGGTCGATGTCATTCTTAGCATATCCTTATATCAATCTAATTCGCATAATGACAATATCATCAATAAGGTATGAAATGAAAAAGTAATTATTTTATTAATAAATAATAAAATGTATAATTCGGATTGGCGCTCCAAGCACCAACTCCAACAGTATGGCAGGACAAATTAAAGACTCCATCGGACCCTCAGAAGGTCAGGTCAACTGGAGAGTATTCTAGACATTCGACTAGTCCCGTTGACGTGAATATTCCCAATGAGTCTTGTCGAGTTAGGTTGTTGACCTGGACCTTCATCTAGTCCAGATGAATTAGAAGACTCTGCTGGACCTTCTTCAAGTATAGTCGATTGGTGATTATCCTTGACCTTCATCTGGTCCAGTCGACGGGTATATTCTCCATGACTCTTGTCGAGTCAGATGAAGACCTGGACCTTCATCAGGTCCAGACGACATAAAAGACTCCCCATGACCTTCTTCAGGTCTGGTCAATTTGAGGTTATCATGGACCTTCATCTAGTCCAGTCGATGGGAATATTCCCCATGACTCTTGTTAAGTCGGGTTGAAGACCTGGACCTTCATCTGGTCCAGATGACTTAGAAGACTCCGCTGGACCTTCTTTAGGTACAGTCGATTGGTGATTATCCTTGACTTTCATCTGGTCCAGTCGACGGGTATATTCCCAATGACTCTTGTCGAGTCAAGTTGAAGAACTGGACCTTTATCTGGTACAGAAGACTTAGAAGACTCCCATGGACCTTCTTCAGGTCCAGTCGGCTGGAGATTATCATGAATTTTCATCTGGTCCAGTCGACGGGAATATTCCCCACAGACCCTCATTGGGTCAGGTTGATGATCTGGACTTTCATCTAGTTCAAACAACATCAAAGACTCTCTCAGACCATCATCAGGTCTGGTCAACTGAGTATTATCTCATATATTTATTTGGTTCTGTCGAACATTATATGACCCTCGTCTAGTCCAAGCGACATCAACGTCCAGGTACGCTCACATGCCTTAGTCAAACCCCAGACGACATACTCGTTGAATACTCTCTAAGCCAATGACTCGGACAAACTGTAAGGGCCAAATATGGGCCAATGACCCAAATGTCATCATGACCCAGGCCCATATATAATCCACACTGATTCTAGTCACTAAAAAATGAGTTTGTACCGGACTCACATGTAGGTCCCACAAGCCCGCATACCCACTAGGGTAAGAGGCCCATGCCAACTAAAAGGCCTCTAAGAATCGCAGACCTTATTATGCGGTGTCTCATAAGACATTGTTAGCACTAATTATTTTACAACAAAGAAACTAAGTACTTGGACCACTCCAAGTGTAAATGGGATTACACCTAATCCCAGGACATCAAGTTACTCCTAATTCAATCCCAACTCCACAACATTCTCCTAAAAGAATTGAAATTCAACTATTCCAATGAATCTTAAGCTAACTATGAGTAACTTCACAGCCAATAAATGAGAGGGGGTCCAAGGGATTGAGGGACTCACCGATGACTGATAACTCAACATTCATCATTAAAACTCAGGCCCTCACACTCGAGTTACCTTGTTTCTTCTCCCCTTCTGTTCATCATCATCACTAACTTGAGTGTCGGAGTGCCTACGGTGTCCACCACACTGGTGGGTAGCTATTCTACGCTCACTCTACCTTTATTTTACAGGATCGTTGGAGCCTTTAACATACAAATTCTCGATTGTAGGCGGAAGGTAAAATTTTACGTCTACACAATCCATGATGAGTCTTGTGAATTTGGTTCTTGTTCATGGTGAAGTTTGAGAGAAAAAATGTATTTGTGAACAAAATTGACAAAAGAACAAAAAGGAAAAGAAAAATTAGCAGAGAAATGGAGCAGGCCATAGACAAGCTTTGGGAATTTGGTTTTTTTATTTTGGGATAAAGGACTCAGTAGTTTTTGTTTGATTTTTGGGATAAGGGATTCCATAGTTTTTTATTATTTGAAAATATTATTTTTTTCAATTCACGCGTCTATTAGGATATTATTAAATGCGTTTGGCTACTTCAGTAGTCAAATGTTACTAATTATCAGAATCAACAAGTTTAGATGTTTAATAAATCATTTTGAAATATCAAGAGTCCATTAGACTTTTCTGTATAATTATAAAGAGTGTTCTTTGTTAATATATTAGGCCTTTTAATTATTATATTTAGCCTACAACGTGAGATTTAAATCAAATTCTTATGAATCATCCGTATCAACATTCATTAGAAATGATAAGGATTATTTCCTTACTTTTGATTTTCCTTTTTTTCTTATCTTATCATTTAGTAATATATGATATAAAAAAATAATTAAAATTAATTTATATAACATATTGTTTGCACAATTTTCCGTCAAAGAGCGTGTAAGGTTCAAACCTCCTAAGACAAAGTCCCAGCAAGCGGTGTTTGATTAAGTGAATAAGCCTCCAAGGGGCACAAGCACAAAAATTACAGTCTTAGGGTTACAAAGCTAAGAAAATAAAAATAAAATGCTCATTTTGAGTCTTCATTTTTTTTCGGTCCTTTCTTCTTCCTATGTTTGAGCTTTTTATAGTGAGTCTTTGTTAACTGCTTGAACGGTTTCGCTTTTCTTGGTCCATGAACTTCCACGTTTCATGCTTGCAACTGCTGGATCATGTATCTAACTACTAAGTTCTTGTAACTGCTGGATCATGCATCTAACTGCTGCGTTCTACGTGAAAACTTCCAAATCATGGGTGGTTGCGGCCTAACTGCTATGTCGTAGGATCAACTGCAACGCATGGTAATCGCTCTGACCGCTCTTCTTTTCGTCGTCCTGATTGCAAATTATTCTGTGGTTTGGTACATGTTCGCCCTAATTACTTTTCGTCCCTTATTGCCTCGTTCGTCTTAGGGCGATTTTCTTCGCCAACAATTGTCCCCCCAAATTCGTCTTGATTGAGTCGAGCGATGAAATCGAGATAAATTTCTCAATTTGGGTAAGGTCATGACGATATCTATTGGCCGTATATTGGTTTCGGCATGCAGGTCTTCACCATATATGTCACTTGCGTGTATCGAGGGCCGTCTTTTGCATTCCCTATGCGAGCCCATCATTTCCTCAATAAATGCACGAACTTCCCAACACGTTTCATCATTTCGCCAATTAATGTGCCATTTTTTACGTCATTCCAACGTCAAATCGTGTCAAACGTCGCCCTTTTTATTTCCCGCTCTTTTTCTTCCCCCGAATTAGGCCGTGACACCTGTCCTAGGGCGAACCTTTACCTTTGCTATATAAGGGCTTGGTTTGTTCTCGTCATCACTTTAGTCTCTGTTTTCTTTCTTGTAAAAATTCCTTTGAGCTCTCAACTCTCCTTGCTAATGGCGTTGTCTTCTTCTGTTTCCAGAAAGACTATCTCCACTTTCAATGACTATCTAGCGGCATTGGGTGACTCTTATGTGGGTGTCTTTGGCATTCATACTCTTAATGAAGACTATGGCCAATGCTCTCTAGGCCCCATTTTTTTTGATGACAGTGCCATTGCCACGGCTACCTTGGCTCAGCTATTCCCTTCTTTTTCCAATCTTCCTTTTTCGGAACCCCTAAAAGTGTCGCCTCTCGTCCAATCTAATCCTATCCGCACTTGGCCAAGACCTGACTCTTCATTTGAGACTTGGTTCAAACAGATGAAATTGCATGCAGAGACCCATACTTTTCTCGAAGATACTGGTCTGCTTCCTCTCATGGAGCTATCTCTGGCCCTACCTCCTTTTGACCGGAACATGTTCCCCACTTCGTTGCTCTTTTGGTCTTCTGACTACAACGTCTTCCTCTTTCCTTCTGGTCCATTCACTGTCACCCTTCGTGATATCAGTGCATTGACGGGGTTAACCCCTTTAGACGCGACCATTTCGGCTTGCACTACCTTTCGTTTCTCTCTTCTTGCAATGGACGCTTCGTCATTCTCTTCTTATTCTGCTTTCTTTTGTGTTTTCTCTGAGTCGGTCGGTCCGGTCTCAATGCTAGAACGCACCGCTTTCATTCACTACTGGCTGTGCAAATACATAATTTGCGTGCCCAGTCAGAAACCCATGGTGGGTTATCTCTCTATTTCGTCGGATCTTGCCAACGGCCGTCGTTTGGATTTGGCTTCCTTCTTGTTGGCCGCCACTTATCGAGGCTTGGCCGTTCTCCAAAAATAGCTTCGGTCAGGGGGTTTCGCCGATTGCCTCCGGCCCTCTTTGGATCGTCCAGCTTTGGCTTAAAGCCTATTTCCCGGTCTTTGGTTCTATTGAATCAACCCGGTCGTACCCTTGTACATGTCTCTTGTTCGCCCAATTTGGGTCAACTTCCCTCTTTCCTCGCACTATTTTTGAATACTTCTACACTCTTTCGCGAGTTCCTTCTTTCTTTTCGTTCTCTTTGGGCGACAGCCCCTCTTTTGTCCATGATATTCCTGAATCTGAAGGGGATGAGTCAATCAATCTCATATGGCGCAAATTTTTATGTAGCCGCGATCTGATCCATGATATTCTTAAAGGAGCCAATAGTAAGGCTACAGTGGAAGTCTGTTCGCCTAACTTCACTACCCGTCAGTTCGGTCTTGTTCAAGGATGGCCTCTCTCATTCTTTCATTCGCGTTCCATTTCATCAGACCGTTTTAAAGTTCTTTCGCTTTCAGACATAGATCAGTGTTTGTCAGAGGCCCGTTCTTTACTATCTTCTTTTTCGGTTGCCTCCTTTTCTCCTTGTACATCGGTCCATCCTCTCTTCGACTGTTTTTGGCCGTCTGGTTATGAGAGACCTTTTTCTTTGCCCTCTGCACGGGTCTTTTCCAATATTTCCTTTTCCTCAAAATCCTCAGAAACGGCGGGGTCAAAGAAGTCGATCGAGAAGCCAGGCCAAAGAAAATCAAGCAAGTTAAACGGAAGCAACCTTCCCCAACCCATAGCTCCGATTCAGACGAGCCCCTTATACGTCGGGCTAAGGTACAATATGAAATTGTTTTCCCCTTATACGTCGGGGTAAGGTACAATTTGTGATTTTTATAAGTTGATTTTGTATCTCGCGTAGGTGCTTAGGACGGAACCATCTTCTGCCATACCCGAAATGACTCCAACTCTAGAGCCAGAAGCTCCCATGATTGGAGATCCACTAGGGGAAATTGAACCTACCACAGTCCCGGTCATTCAACTCCCATCAGATGAGGATGAAGCGGCCAAGAATCCAATCATTGAACACCCACCAGAATGGGACGAAGCAGCTGATGCCATCCGTTTGACTAAAGCCGATTCTCAACTGTGCATGACCCAGATAACGAGCCTATTCGGCCAGAAGATGAGCCTACTTGGCCTGATAACGGGTCTCTTTGACGTCATCTCAGACGGCTTTATCCATTGGTACGCAGATGCACTGCTGCATGGTTTAGGGGATTTTATAGGGATATAGACGGCTTATTTAGTCTGGCTGAATTAGAATTATTGGAAGAGGCTCTGTCGATGTATAAAGAAGATGTAATCCGTCGCATTTATGAATAGATGGAAGTTATTTATGTTTCTGAATCTTTCGATTTTGATTCTTCTACAGAGGCTCAGCCAGCAGCCATGTCGCGACAAGCATCACCTCTACGGGCAGCATCCCCGGTCCCTTCAATGCAACAAACTTCGGCCCCTGAACGGCCGTCGTCCTTGGCTCCTCCGCCCTCTCCTCTTCGGGCGACGTCTCTTGTTTCTTTAGTACAGGAACTCTCTGTTTTTGACCGATCGTCATCCTCGACTCCTTCATCTTCACCTATTCGGCCGGCATTTCATGTTCCTTCAACTCAATAACCTACTACTCTTGAAAGGCCGTCATCTTCAGCCCCTCTGTCTTCTCCTCTTCGAGCGGCATCTCTTGTTCCCTCGTCCCAATCTCCTAGATGAGAACCTGCGGTGCCACTTGAGGCCCCTATAACAACTGCTGGTGAACCATCCAGTTCCACCCAGAGGCCTGAAGTCGTAAGCCTCTTACTTTTATCTCTTTTATCATTCTTTTGATTCGTTTGCTAATTCTTTTTTTGCACACAGGGATCTGATCTGTTACTGCAATCGGTCTAGGATCTTCTGGATAATCTTGATCGACTAGTTCATACACCGTCTCAGCCCCTTCATCTTCGGCCAGAGCCACTACAGACTTGGAGGCCCTTCGGGAGGTTATTCAATAGTATGCTTCCCTCACCACTATGGAGATCGGTCTCGCCGCAATGCCAGAGAATATGCTCAAACTAGAAAAGACCTCTTCTGAGTTAGAGCGACTGCTAGGCCTTCCTGTTTTTCCTATACGGGTGGAAGACCGACTCTTCCTTCAAGATCTACAGAACGATGTTACAACTAGGGATGGCAGTGGGTAGGGTATGGTGAGGGTTTTCCATTACCAAACATGTACCCACATATGTAAATAAATTACCAAACCCGCACCATACCCGTTGCGGGTTTTAATTTTCATTACCAAACCCGCACCCCATATAAAAATAAATTACCAAACCCGCATTGGTACCCAACAGATGTTTTGCGGGTTTTAAAAATATTGAATTACTTTGTGTTCTTAATAATATAATTTTATAATTAAATAATTTATTTTTAATTGCTAGCTGTAGTTTTCACATTTATTTTTCATTTGACATATAAAATATGCAATGTATTTATATACAGTACTTAGATAACATAATTACTTAGTGTTTTAGGTTTAGGTTTTGTTAGCTGTTTTTATATAAAGGTTTTTTTTATATTGTCCTAACAATATTAATTAATAAAAAATAATATTGCAGGTACGCGGATACCCGCATTTTTTTCTTAAATATCAAACCAGCACCGCACCCACAGCGGGTTCTACTTTAAATTACCAAACTCGCACCGCACCCACTAATATATTTACCAAATCCTACCCATTACAGGCGGGTTTTTGCGGGATTATGGGTTTGCGGGTAAAATTGTCATCCCTAGTTACAACCCTCATCTCTTGCTATCGACACATACACAGTCAAAAGGTTGGGCTTCGTTCCTCCATGTCTAAAAAAGAAAGGCTCTGAGATTCCCTTGACGCTTTCCGACAAACCATACTGGAAACTACGGACGAAATGATGATTGAAGAGTTGGTATTGCTGGACGTAGAACGGCAATTGCAGGACATCCAGCATCTCATTGAGGAGAGTCGCATGAGAAAGGAAGCCAATAGAAGAACCATAGCTTCCGAAATAACAGAGGCGAATGCTTTCCTGGCCGAATATACAGATCTGGCCCAAGTTGATTTTAAGAAGAGTTTGAGCGATTTGACGGCGGCTGACATAGAGATGCAGAAGGAGTGGCATCAAATGAGGGAGACGTTCTTGGTTATCCAAGACACGCCTGGGGGCTTTCAACAACCTCCTACTAGTAGATAATTACATGTATTATTATATGTACTGTTAGGACGTTGCATTCGTCCTTTTATTTGTATTTTTAGGACGTTGTTGTCCGCTATTAATGGGATTATAACATTTATTTATATCTATTTGTTTCGCTTCATCCTTATTTTCACGCAGAGAACATCACATTCTCGTGTTCCCATAACGAAGGTACATACTTTTTCAAATACTTGTCGTTTATCGCTCTAACATGCATCTCTCCGCTCAAATTTTTCAAATGGTAGGCCGTATTTGGCAACACGTTTTCTACCTCGAATGGGCCTTCCCAATTAGGTGACCATTTGCCATACGCAGGATTCTTGGCACCTAGTGGCAGTATAGTTTTCCATACTAACTCGCCTTTCCTGAACGATTTAGCCACGAATTTCTGGTTATTTCATTTGGCCATCTTTGTCTTCTGTGCTTCCAAGCGATTGATGACATTGCATTTGACATCGTCCAATTCTAATAAGTTTTGGATCATTGTTTCGCTGTAATCCTCCCTTGTCAATTATTTTTGTAATGCCACCCTAGTGGATTTAATATTGACTTCAACTGGTAATACGGCCTCTTGACCATATACTAATTGAAATGGCGTGACCGAGGTACTCGTTCGAGGTGACGTCCTATAAGCCCATAGAGCCTGACTTAAGTATTCATCCCATTACCTGGCATTGTCTGTTATCATTTTTCGGATCAATCCTTTGAGGGATTTGTTAGATGATTCTGCATGACCATTTGATTGAGGGGTAGTATGGAGCAGTGTTTACTAGCTGGACCCCGTATTCGGTCAGAAAGTACCCAAACCTTTCGCCGTTCAGAGAAGTACTGTGATCCATCATTAATGTCTGAGGAATACCGAATCGGTGGATAATATGCTCTTTTATGAACTTGATAATTTGCTCTTGAGAAATCTCTACTACCGGAATTGCTTCCACCCATTTGGTGAATAAATCTGTGGTAAGGATGATGAAGGTATGTCTTCTGCTAGATGCAGGATAAATTTTCCCTATCAAATCGATCGCCCATCCCATAAATGGCCATGGCTTAACAACAGGGACCATTTCTGTCGCTGGTGCTCTCTGAATGGGTCCATGCTTCTGACAAGCAATGCATCCATTAGCGTATAACACACACAATTCTCTCATTTTTGGCCAATAATATCCGCTCCTTATGATCAGACACCTCATCTTAATTCCGGCCTGTGGAGCCCTACAAACCCCTTGGCGTTTTTTGTATAGACCCTCTTGGCGTTTTTTGTATAACACATCTCCCAACACCACATAGTTCAAGGCTTTTACTTTCAGCCTTCGATCTTTCCCATTCTCTGGTTGTCTTAGGAACTCTTTGATCTCCTTTCTCCAATCGTCCTCATTTTAGACTTCAGCAGTAATGACGTCTATTACGCCCTTTCACCTCACCAGGGCTGGTTTGGCCTCATCTCTCCTATATACGCTATCTATGTTTGTCTGTTTATACTCTGAGGCTGTCTGGCCCAAGTTATTGGCCACCTCATTCTTCTCCATCGGGACGTGTTCCAGCTCTACGAAATCAAATTGATTTAGCAGCTCTTTGGCTATATCTGATAGTGCCATGACTTACGGACTCTGGCACTTAAAGACTTCGGTCATCTGTTGGATCACTAGTTGCGAATCTCCTTTAATGGACACGTGTGTCACTCTCATATTAAGGAGTATTTCCAACCTAAAAATCAAAGCCTCATATTCGGCCTGGTTGTTGGTGCAGCATTCGTCCAACTTGACGATGAAATGGAATGGTTCTTCTAACGGACTGACCAAGACTATTCCCATTCCTGCTCCTTTTGACGTGCTAGACCCATCAAAATACATCGTCCACGGCTTTAAACTGCATTCGTCTATTTCCATTTCTATTTCTTTTAGTGGTACTTAAACATGGGTGATCATCTAAGAAATCCGCCAGGGCCTGATTTTTTACGGCTTTTTGGGGCTCGTGTCGTATATCGAATTCCGACAATGATAGAGACCAAAACCCAACTCTTTGATGCAAAATAGGACGAGAAAATATGTACTTTATTATATTAATTTTGTAATTAAGTACACAGTAGTCGGCCTAAGGTAGGCGCGTAATTTAGTACATTGAAATACAAAGCCAAACACAACTTCTCCATTGGAGAATAATTACATTCATATTTCAACAATTGTCTGCTGACATAATAGATGGCTCTTTCGACATTCGCATTGTCGTCATGTGCAATCATTCCAGCTATGGATTGCTTTTCAGCGGATATGTAAAGCTTCATCGGCCATCCTGGTACAGGGATACCATCACCGGCGGTTGTGACAAATAATTCTTCAAGCTCTCGAAAGCCTTTTGATGTTCCTCGATCCAGACGAATTCATCATTATCATTTAGCTTCAGCAGGGACGAGAACACTTTAGTTTTTCCTGCACAGTTAGAAATGAATCTTCTTAAGAAAATAATTTGCCCTATGAATCTTTGCAACTCTTTTTTTGTTTTGGGGAGGCTTGGCTTTAGTAATTGCCCGAGATTTATTGGCGTCAATCTCAATTCCCCGCCGGTGGACTAGAAAGCCCAAGAAATTTCCTGTACAAACCCCGAAAGCACATTTGGCAGGGTTTAACTTTAATTTGAATTTCCTCATTCGTTCAAAAGCCATCGTTAAGTGGCTAAAATGTTCGTCCATGATCATAGACTTAACCACTATATCGTCCACATAAACCTCTACAAAATTATTGATCATGTCATGGAAAATTATATTCATGGCCCGTTGGTAAGTGACCCCGGTGTTTTTTAGGCCGAATGGCATTACCACCCACTCATAACATCCTAACGACCCCGGGCATCTGAAAGTCATTTTATGAATATCATTTTCGGGAATGTAGATTTGGTTATATCCTGCGTACCCATCCATAAAAGAATACATTTGATATCATGTTGTGGAGTCTACTAAGGAATCTACCGTAGGCATGGGGTACGGGTCTTTTGGTGTTGCCAAGTTTAAATTCCTAAAGTCTATGCATATTCTTAGCTTTCCATTCTTTCTCATGACAGAGACGATATTTGACAACCATTCTACATATCTGGTCGTTCTAATGAATTTCTCCTTCAAGAGGCGCTCGACTTCTTTTTTAACGTCAGGCATAATATTGGGTGCAAACCTCCGGGGAGACTATTTATATGGCCTGTGATTTGGAATAATTGGCAACCTATGTTCTACTAAAGTTTTATCTAAACCAGACATTTCATCGTAGTCCCAAGCAAAACAATTTTCATATTTTTGTAAAAGATGGATTAGTTTTTCGCGTACATGGGCCTCTAGTTCCTTGCTGAAGTAAGTGATGCGTTTTTCGTCCTCACTTCCCAGGTTTACCTCGTTCATAACGTCTTGTACCCTTGTATTGTTTGCCTTATGCCGCCCATTCAGAGCGTACTCTTCTTCCTCCTTTCGTTGTTCGTTCTTGTTATTTTCTTCCATCAAGAAATCCACCTCGCATTCCTCTCTTATCTTGTCTTTCGTTTGATGTGCTAATAGTTTCTCTCTCAAGGCCGAAATTACAGCTTGAGCCTCGGCTTCAACTTTCTGTTCCGTTACATAGGCCATTAAGCTGGCCATAGTGGCCGCAAGCGCGGCTTATTCTTTACTATGTTCGCTCTTCTCCATTTGAATTGTTGGTTTCATGGCCATGTGTTGGCCCTTCAAAGGCCACTACAGTTGGCCTTGTTTGTGCGAACAAGTCATTTAGCAGATCTGCGGGGTACAGCTCGTCATTCTGGGCCACTATGGCCGAATTTTCTGCTTCGTTCAGCACTCTTGTTGGCCCATAATTCCCTTCATACATGAAATATTCGGCCGAATTTGTCTCTGCTGCGAAGGGCTTATTATCGGCATGTACTACTTCTACTTCATCTTTCTGATTCCAAAAACCAGATATTGATGAAGGGACGAAGGAATGCATCGGCTGTCGTGGATCCAGTCTCATCCCAAGAGCATGTTGTATGTGGTCGGTCCGTCTATAACGAAAAACACTATTGTCTTTGTAGTGCTCCCCACCTGCAAGTCTAGTGGGACAACCCATTTGGCTTTTGTTGCCCCTCTATTGAAACTTGTAAGCACCACCTCCGTATGGATGAGATCGTCCTCCGATTTTGCTAATCGCCCCAACATCCTAACTGAGATTTCGTTGATGGCTGCCCCATTATCGATCAACACATTAGTGATGGGTATTTTGTTTGCCTTTGCTTTCACATACAACGGTCGTAGGTGCTTTGTCATTTGTTGTGGTGGTTTTGGAAACGTCACTTTTCCTGACAATCCTACCTTCATCGTTTGTTCACTGCTGGTATTTGTTTGAGGTGACTGTTCCTCCCCGATCCATCCAGAATGTGGCAATGTGATCGGCGCATCACGGGAGATATTATTGACGAACATCCTCCGCTTTTCTGCCCTGGTTACCGCCCGTTTTACCTTGGTTGTTCCGTATAGGACGAGGTATGGAGATCGCCCCAAGTCCTCTCCTAATGTCCAAACTGCAGGATTTCCGACATCATATAATTCTCTGAGAAGCTGATTTTGTGTTATCCCTCTCCTTCGTGTTTTGGTTCTGATATCTATTTCTTCCTCTATATCCGTCAGTTCCTCGTCAAAGGCCTATCTATCTATTATCGCGAGTGCTGCGAATTCTGTCTTGTCGCCGTCGTAGACATCTTCGCTATTCCCATAGATCTCACTATTGTCCCCCTTGAACTTTTCAGACAACATGTAATAATTAGCCACAACCAGAGGCATACTGCCAAACTGAATAACAATGGGCGGCTCTCCGTCGTCTGTCTCATCCCATTTTCATCGATCGAATTTGGTACGTCCTTTACAGCTCTCATCTATCTCTTCTCTGCCATCACCTTCCTTACTGCTCTCATCCGGCTTCTTTCTTGTACGGGCACTGATTGGAAGACTATGGTCGGTGGTGAGTTTCACCTTGCTGGCGCATCATACAGCCATAGTTCCTTTGGTGTCTTCTCAATTGTGTCCTTGTCATTTCGTCCACATGAGGGTAATTCTTCCCTGGCCGTTGGTATGAGTGTGGCCGATGGTACGAATGCCATACATTTGGCCGATGAATTTTCGGCCTAAACGTCCTTATATTTTGGTCGAAGTTTGAATTTTCTCCATAAAACCTAGGTGCGAAGGTTCTTGGCTGCCATGCTCCTAGCTCCTTTTTCACTGGCCTTTCACAGGTATCTTCCAGTTCATTCATCCACTATATGTTGTTTTTGCACCGTGCGCACAAATTTCATGGATCCCTCATTTCTTAGGGTGGTTCTATAATTTCAAGAGCGCTTAGTCGATGACCGTCCTGATCTTCGTCTATGACCAATTTGAATTTTGGCAAACTCATTTTGGTGAGGTCCGAATTAATCATATTTAATTCCATCGGCTTTGGAAAATGGTTGTCGTCCACTGCCATCTTCTTTTCTAACGTTATTCGTCCAGATTCTATGGCGTCCTACAAGACATTCCGAAAAACAAGGCAATTGTTAATTGAATGAGACTATGCATTATGCCACTTACAATACTTTTTATCACCGAATTTTTCGGTGCTTGGCAGTTTGTGGCGGTCGCTCAACCTAATTGCTTATCTTTATGTAACTGGTCGAATATGGCATCGACCTTCGAGATATCAAAAGAGAAGTTCATACTCTTTTTATCATTCTCTACTTTGTCCTGGGGTTCAGCCCACGTCTTGCAGACGTACGGATTCCCTTTAACTAATTCGGCCAAACATAAGTCGGTCGATTCGATGTCCACTTCGCCTATTTCATAATTGATATTTCATAATAGGTTCCTTTGCTAGAATTTTTCATTTGTTCCTCTTCCCTCAATAACCGTTCATATCGCACCACACTAGTGGTGAGTTGGGGGAGATCCCAGAACTCGCGATCTTGAAATTTCTTTTTTAGATCGAAACTAAGACAGCTTTGAGCGATTCTTACAAACTCCTTTTCTGGCAAAGACACGTAACATCGGCCTCGAGCCGCTTTAAACCTTTGTAAGAACGTCTCGGCCCATTCTCCTGGCAGTTGCCTCAAATTTTCCAAATCGGCCAAAGCTACTTCAGATTCGGCTTTATAGAATTGCGCATGGAACAGCTGCTCCATTTGGTGCTAATTTTCCACCGAATTGGGCGGCAGGCTGATATACCAGAAGAAAGCTACTCCTGACAATGAGCCATGAAATAACCTCAACTTATGGAAATCGTTCGTTTCTCCACACTGAAGGGTAAATCGTCATATGTGCTCTATGGTAGAAACTTCCCCAAACCCTATAAACAGAGAAAATTATGGTATCTTGTAGTTCCTAGACCACGGATACGCTACGTCAATCTAATCTGGATATGGCTTTCGATATCTTGGTCGAATCGGCCTTAGCCCTAGACCAAATTGATTCTGAAGAATCTCGGTCATCTATTCTCTCAACATATCATTGTCATTGAATGATATCGCTACAGATGGTGGTTGTGGTCCTCTCACAAATGGGATATAGTCATGACCTTGCCCTTGCGGACCCCGGGGATCTTGGGGCAACACTACTTCATATTGTACCATGTTTGGCCCTAAGTGCGGGTCATTCCCTCCAGGACTCACTCCCCTCCTGGTTATCGTATGGGCAGTAACCCCTTGCGGAGGAACATTGCTTGGACCAGCCTCCTGACTGCTTGGTGCAGGAGGAGGTGTAGTCCACGGTAGGGTTGTCCCCTCATTTACACATTTGGTCATCAACTCATTCAATGAGCTTAGGTGTTTGGCCATATTTTCGTAATGCGAGTTATTAACCGAAGTAAGCTTATCTATGATGTGAGCGTTTTGGAGCCTAACCTGTTCGACAACATCCTGGGTGAACTTGCTGAACAAGGCGCGAACCGCGTTAGGGCCTAACTCTCGCATAGTGTCATATCGGCTAGAGTCTGCCAGACCCTCGAAGTGGCCTACTACGGCTGGAACGTGGGGCTGGTTGGTTTGCTCCAATCCCCCTTCCTATGTACTCGAGCCAGTTTGAGTGTTTCTTTTCGGAGGCATTTCCACTTTCTACACCAAGTCTCCCACTGTGGTCGCCAAAAATTGTTTACACAATTTTCCGTCAAAGAATGTGTAAGGTTCAAACCTCCTGAGACAAAGTCCCAGCAGGGGGTGTTTGATTAAGCGAATAAGCCTCCAAGGGGCACAAGCACACAAATTACAGTCCTAGGGTTACAAAGCTAAGAAAATAAAAATAAAATGCTCATTTTGAGACTTCATTTTTTTCGGTCATTTCTTCTTCCTATGTTTGAGCTTTTTATAGTGAGTCTCCGTTAACTGCTTGAACGGTTTCGCTTTTCTTGGTCCATGAACTTCCACGTTTCATGCTTGCAACTGTTGGATCATGCATCTAACTGTTGAGTTCTTGTAACTGCTGGATCATGCATCTAACTACTGCGTTCTGCGTGAAAACTGCCAGATCGTAGGTGGTTGCGGCCTAACTGTTAGGTCGTGGGATCAACTGCAACGCATGGTAATCGCCTTGACCGCTCTTTCTTTCGTCGTCCTGATTGCAAATCATTCTGTGGTTTGGTACATGTTCGCCCTAATTACTTTTCGTCCCTTATTGGCTCATTCGTCCTAGGGCGATTTTCTTCGCCAACACATATATTATTAAATGATATCACTAGAAGAACAATGAGATTCGGAGATAAAGATATAAAAATTCTATTTCGGTATTTCCACTAGGAAAAAAAAAAAAAACCGTGCGTATGCGTGGGACACGTGGCTTCTCATATGATCCCCACTGAATGTAGCAGATTCGGCCACATGAACAGAATGATTTTGACCACACGATCTGACAGGCTAATTACCTGAGTTAATTTCAGGTGAGGACGATATTACTTTTGAACAAATTTGGATGAGCAGTCCCTAGCAAATGTCAACAGATCAATTGGTTCACATGATTGCTTCAATCAATCATGTGTATTTATTGATTTTGACTTTTCAAAGTGCGGGTCCACGGCATGTGATGTGGTGGTTCTGCTTTTGTGGCTTCCTCTGTGGGTCCAGTTGTTTATGATCATATGCCCAGCGAGATTGGCACCCGCCATTTGGCAAGCGCACAAGATATCACTTTTTGTAAATTTTTTTAAATATTAGAAATTTCGTCGTTAAATCATCCGATTCAGATTTAAAGCGGAGTAGGTAAAATCCATAATTGCTCTAGGTTCTTAAAAAAAATATATCATTAAACTCGAACTCAGGACCTCACAATCAAGTTCTAAGCCATTTACCGTCAAGCCACATATTTGGGGACCACTCTTTGTAATTAGTTAGCTAGTAACATCGAAAATAAAGAGAGGTGTTATTGGGAGAGTCGATACAAGAAGTCAGATATGATTTTAAATTTGATCTAAAATTATGGTTTATAAATTCAGAGAAATTTTAATGTTTAATGTATAATATGATTTGTATATTTTTTTAATCTTTTTATAGGTAGATGTCATATTTTAAAAACTCACCCAATACCTCATAAAATTTAAAGATATTCATATTCTAGTTGGATAACTAGTAGTGGTGATAATAAATCCACATCTGGATGGGCGTTTACTTTGGGTGGAGGAGCAATCTCATGGACTTCGAAGAAACAAATGTGTATCACTCATTCTATTATGGAATCATAGTTTATTGCTCTGACAGCTGCAGGTAAAGAGACAGAATGACTGAGAAATATATGATTAGATATTAAGTTGTGGTCAGTTGGCCACAACCAATGTTAGCGATCTCTTTATATTGTGACAGTGAAGCTACAATATTTAGGGCGCATTTAACAAGACTTTTTTTTTTTTTGGAAACGATAGAAACCCCGCCACCAAACCACCCATTCTGGGCCGCGGCGCAGGTAAAACCACCGGCTGTCCCAGGCTCTTACAAGAAGTGCACCCCTTGGATTCGAACCCAGAACCTCAAGGTGAGATCCCAGACCCTACACCACCAAGCCACACCCCTTGGGGACACATTTAACAAGACATATAATGATAAATCTAGACATATTAGCTCACGTCATGAATACATTAGACAACTAATTTATGAAGGAATAATTACAGTTGCCTATGTAATATCAAATAACAATCTAGCTGACCCATTTACAAAGACGCTTTCGAGAGACATGGTCAAAGCTTCGGTTAACGGAATGGGTCTAAAGATGCTTTGATTAAGTTACTAGTGGTAGGAACCCAACCTTCATTTTGTTAAAGTTCGACCTAGAGGTTTAATGAATAATAACAAATTACTAGTAGTTGTTTTCAAGTACTATTGAAAGTTATAGTACTTAATAATAAGAGGGTGAGTATGTTAGGAAATGCTCTTAATGAAGATTAATTGTTAGGAAATAAACAAATGAGAACTTCACCTATACGAACCTGTTGAGTGGTTCCGCTTCTAACAAAAGTGAGAATAACTTTTATAAATGTTCATGAATTCAGGATGTAGCACAAAGTCTTAATAGTGCCGGTTTTAGTAATTTCAGGAAAGGAAAATTAGATTCATGTGTATGACATTTCCAATATTGACAATAAGGACTCATGGTTTAAAGTTAGAGCTACCATGAATTTCATAAATATTTTGAAATATTTATACTAATAAAAGGTTGAACTCGAGACAGACTTTTTTGACGTATAATCTAAATATTACAATCCAAGTGAGGAATTGTTGCAATAGATTGTAATATTGAGCAATAATTGTTATCTCACACTGGAATTGTAAAAGTTAAAAAGATAGTTTATAAAACATTAAATGATTTATTGTTTAAATTGGAAAGTGAAATATTTGGAGGGAAAATATTTGACATTTGTTTTGGGTTCATAATTTTTTTTTGTGTGTCAAAGATAGGTATTTGGGGCACGTGGTACGTATGTGTTTATTAAATAATTAATTTTATGAATTAATTATTTATAATTAGTTTTCGAATTAATTATTTTTGTTCAATATTTTTTAATGAACCAATGTGACTTAAATACTGCAATAATATGAATCAATATGACTGTTTAGAACTACAATCTATTTTTCTACATGTTATACTATAATCTATTTTTCTTTCTTTTATTTTAACAAAGATACAACCCTAAATTTTTTCGATGAAAATATATCATCTTCAGTTTGCCCTTTCGACTCTGTTGAGAACTCAAATCTACCAAGACAATGTGTTGACGGCTGATTTTGGTCTCAGGGTAATATGAGAATATCACCTCCGAGGTAATCCTCCTTCAATAGTGAATTTGTTTGGTTATGGGGGACCAAAAGCAAATTTAGCGAGAGACGGATGAACACACCAATCGACAAAGAGATTTAACGTGGTTCGGTGGATTTTGGATCCGACCTACGTCTACGGACAAGAACAGGGTGGTACTTTTTATTACTCAAATGTGCTTCTCAGGTCTCTTCTTTTTTTGTTTACAAATCAGAGCTTGATGATTCTGATCACTAATTTTTTTTATGATGCCTTTTACACATACTAGGCCCTCCTATTTATAATAACACAGAAATCAGACTCCTATTTACATAAGGAATCCTAGTTGATCTTTAGTCCTCTTTCCTTGTAAGGATTCCTAGTCTGATTCTCCCTTCTCTTTTCTTATACCTTTTCGGATTCTGACTTTATTTCCTTGTGAGAGTAGGATAATCCGCTTTATCTTATCCGCAAGAATAGGGTGTCGTCATCTTGAACACGACTCGATGTCCGGTCGGTCTTCATGAGGTCGGTCATGACAATCTTTTATGCTGAGAGTGTTTCTGCCGACTTTATAGTGCTCAGTCATCCGAACCAAAGTGGTCGGTCTTAACATGTTGTGGTCGGGTCGGCTATATGATCTCAACCAGTCAGGGAATTACCCTTCTGTACTTGTCGTGCTCCTTAAAATATCATAGTGCCTGAAAACACCATCAACATCTGTCCCCTAGTTCTCGGTTCCAACAAGTGTGCAAGTTGGTGCCGGGAACTATATAAAGATGGTGTTTCTGATCTGTTCCGTTGGAGATCGGTCTGGTGTCGAGAAATGTCTTGTTGCCTCTTTTCAAGCGCTTTAGCCTCGAGACACGCAACAGTCGTGTCCGTTTAAATGCCCATCAAATCAACTTTTAGGGTTTCTTCTGAGTTCGACACTTGTCAAACATCCGCCGGGTTCCCGCCAAAAAGGGGGCGAATCGACCGTGTAGAGGCGTCTTCTCAGTGGGCTGATCTCAACCGTCTGTTCAAACTTGGGAGACCTCTTTTGCAGTTGACATCTGGCGTTCATCCGGGTTTCTTCCTTTAGATCCGACGGTCGTGAGTGTCTTTGCCATGACCATAAGAAGGCGAGGCTTTCACTGTTCCATCTTTTTTCGGCAATTTCTCCTTTTTTCCTGGAAACATCTCTGTGATTCTCCCAATCTCCGTGTTCTCGAAGTTCAACCGCATGCTTCTTCTTTTTCTTTGCTGCGAGCATAAGGAACGGGCACAACCGTACTGCACAACCTCCCGCTTTTTCCGAGAAGAACAAGTAATTCTTCTGAACGACCTCTTCCTTTTTTGTGTTTTATGAATCGGTGTTTTGCCAGGGAAAGATTTATGGTTTTGCTGGGTTCTGCTTTAGGGCACTTTTAGAGACCACATGTTTTAACCAACATGGAAACCGTGGGTAGTTTCTTTTTAGCTATAGACTGACTTTCCCTTCCTTCTTTGTTTCTCTGGGTGTCAGGGATGTCTGACAACAGTTCCTCCCCTGAAAGGCCTGCTAAAATCTCAACTCCCCTTGCTGATGAGCTTTCCTCGGGCTCGGGGGCACCTAGTGTAGAAGACCTTGACACTACCCCTACTCCCTCTGAGATCGAACAAGACTCCTACCATCAGAGGGTTCCTCGGAAGGACCCAGAGCCCGGTGAACTTGGATCGTCGGCTCTAGATATGAATCGTCCCTCCAAAATAACTGAGGATGATCTGGCGCTGTTGCGGCAACGATATGATATTCCAATAGATATCGCCCTTGAAGTTCCCGGCCCGATGGATCGTGCCAGTCAACCTGATGAGGGCTCGGTGGCGCTTCTTCCTGCTTTTTTTGAGTGTGGGCTACGGCTGCCGATGCAACGTTATTTTGCTTGGATGCTGGCCGAGATGGAGATTGCCCCTTGCCAATTGAGCTTAAATAGTTGGAGGATTCTGGCCGGCATATATGTGGTTTGGCATCGGGCAGGTTTAGGTGTACCTTGCTTGGAAGAGGTGGAGAGGTTATATCGTTTGAAGTTCAACCCAAAGACTCATTACGGTTGGTATTACCTCTCTGCTTATGATAGTTCGTCCAACCTTGTCCAGAAACTCCCCGACTCAAACAATAATTTCAAGGACCTTTGGTTCTGGGCTACTGGGGA
Organism: Zanthoxylum bungeanum; assembly: GCA_019454045.1. Lineage (NCBI taxonomy): Eukaryota > Viridiplantae > Streptophyta > Magnoliopsida > Sapindales > Rutaceae > Zanthoxylum > Zanthoxylum bungeanum. The sequence goes on along the minus strand of SKCR01021040.1, from coordinate 56,391 downwards.
TTGGGGTCGGGTCCTGAGATCGTTTGAGGAGGACGTCTCGGTTCCGGACATCTTCAGGGCTGGAGGATAGGAGTTTTAATACCCCTCTCTTCTCTCTTTTTCTTTTTCTTTTTTTCGTTCTTAGTTTCTTAGGTTTCTAACTTCTCTGGTTCCTCCCAGCTTGTTGGCGAGATGCTCCCAAGGTTTCTCGTCAAGTTGGAGGCGAGTGCATTGGGCTCGGGGGTATGCTGCCCACTGGAGGAAGTTGGTCAATGATGCGGCCTTTGTTGATTCGGGCCTTATTCGGACCGTCCCTCCGGAGGTCTCGGGACGGATAGGTGGATGTCTGCTGGCTGTTTTGATGATTCTCCCTGTTTGTTTATCATGTGTTTGATTTCTTTGTTATATTCTCGGATTCCTGATTTTTCTTTCCCCCTTTTTTGTAGGCATGTCGAAGAGGCCAAAGTTTCTCGAGAAGTTGGCCGGTACTATGAAGAAAGCCGGTCATGCGGATGCTGGAACTTCCCGGGCAAACCTGACCCTGCTGGGGGTGAGAGAGAGTCTCAAGGGAAAGTTCAGACGGTTGCCCGGGGTCTATCTTCTCCTGGTGTGCAGTCGTCAGGCTCTGGTCGTCTTGTCAGCCCGCCGAAGCCTCTTAGGAAGAGGAGGCGTCAGTTCGGTTCAGAGGAGACTGAGTTGGTTCAAGAGGAGGAGGAGGATCCTGTCCCGGGCAAGAAGAAAGACGTTCGCCGGGGGAAGAAATTATCTGGGGGCTCCTCCAAGAAGCGAAAGGGTCCAGTAATCCTCGGGGTGGATGACTTGGGAGAGAGCATCCGGGAGGCTACCTCACACCTAGTACCGAATTTTAATGAATTGGCCGAGGTCATTCCCCCGGGGGAGGTTTCGAGATATGAGGATATCTCGCCTGAGGCTGTGGTGACCGAGATGAGTTCTCAAATGGCAAAGGTAGTTTTATTCTTCTTTTTTCAGACTTCGGTTCTCGGTCTTCTTCGTATCTTATATTGACTTTCTTTGTTTCCGTGCAGGCTACTTACCTCATGGCCAAGAATAAAGACCTTCTTCTGAGTCTGTTGTCCGAGGGTGGTCAGGCTCAGAGGCTTCAGAATCGCCTTACAGAGGTGGAGGCTAAACTGGCCGACCGGGAGGAGGTGATAAAGAATCACGAGCGACCGCCATTGAGAACTTCAAAATTAATAAGGCTCTTAAGGCTGCTGCTGCGCTGGAGCGAAAGCTTGCTGACAATGCTCGGGAGGATTTGAAGACCGCCCAATCTGAAATTGGCGTTTTGAATACCAAGGTGGCCAGTGTTGAAACAAAATTGAAGGCCAATGAAGAACAAATGGCGCGGGCCCGGGATAACTTTGAGAGGAAGAGGCCCGAGCTTGAGGAGAGAGAGGCCGATCTTGAGGCCGAGAAGGAGGCCATCCGCCTTGAGGGGTTAGTGATTGTGCTGATCTGATACCGATGGTGCTGCCCAGTCTGAACATGGACCCTATTTATGCGGCCATCAGCTTTTGCAAGGGGGATATATCTGAGGAGGAGTTTCGGAAGTGGCTTCCTCCTCCTTCCGAGGAGGTGATGGATCCCGCCCCGGTTTCGGTTGTTCCGGCTTCTGAGGCTCCCTATGAAGAACGACCTGGGGTTCCTGTCGCCGGCGAGGACTGCCTTGAGATCCCTCCCCTTATTCCTGAAGCAGATGTCTCCCATACTGTCGAGGATGAAGCAGCTGTTCTTCCTCCTCCTGGGTCGAGCCAATCCTTCCGTCGTCTGAGCTGGCTAAGGAAGAAATTCCTGCCCCTGTGCGGGCTGAATGAAAAAAGGGTAACCCGACCGGGGCCCTGTGTATACTTAACTTTTTGTAATAACATTACACTTTGTATTTTGGCATATACATATATATATTTATGTATATTTCTTATCTCTTTTCTTTATTATTTTTTTTTTATGCTTCTTTTGTTTGCCTGAATACTCCGAGACCTTTCGGGGTTTATCATGAGGCGGAGGGGCATAACCCGGCCCCGAGCTGAGATAGGAATTTGGACCTGGGGGAATGTTATGTCCCCGGTCCAAAGGGCTGACTCGGTGGGACGTACCCCGACCCCGAGCTGAGAGAGGAACTTGGACCTGGGGGAATGTTACGTCCCCAGTCCAAAGGGCTGACTCGGTGGGACGTATCCCGACCCCGAGCTGAGAAAGGCACTTGGTTCTGGGGGAACGTTACCTCCCCAGTCCAAAGGGCTGATTCGGTGGGACGTACTCCGACCCCGAGCTGAGTGAAAGACTTGGGTTCTGGGGGAATGTTACCTCCCCAAACCTAAAGAAGCTTGACTCGGTGGGACGTAACCCGACCCCGAGCTGAGAAAGGCACTTGGACCCGGGGGAATGTTACGTCCCCAGTCCAAAGAGCTGACTCGGTGGGACGTACTCCGACCCCGAGCTGAGTGAAAGACTTGGGTTCTGGGGGATGTTACCTCCCCAACCTAAAGGAGCTTGACTCGGTGGGACGTAACCCGACCCCGAGCTGAATAACCAAGTGGTCTCGGCGGAACAAAATCCAGCCCCGAGCCGACTAATCAAATGGCCTCGGCGGAACAAAATCCGGCCCCGAGCCGACTAACCCCTGGGACTTCCACAGAAGGGAAATGAATCAACCTTCGAAGCCTTACCGAATCTGGCACGGGCGTCCCCCTACCAGACCGGCGGAAAACGAAAACAAGTTTCTGGAAAATAAAAGGCGGGGGTGACTTAGCACCTATCCCAAAATAAAAAACGTCTTTTGCAAAAAAATAACAACATGGATGTCTCAAAGCAGCGTCCTGCCCGAGGTCTCCAAAACACAATTCTGAATCTTTCAATTCAGTGTCCCGGCGAACCAGGATTCGGATCAGAAGAGCGTTTGAATGGTAAGGGCACATCCTCTACACGTTGGTTCACTGGGGAGCCTGTGTATTGTATGAGGGCTCCTCCTTACCACGCTGGAGCAGGCACACGCCACAGGGGCATAACGTATCCTTGTGCTGTGTCTCCCACAGATCCGGATGATGAATGGATCAAAGAGTGTCCGGGATACTAAGGGTATATTCCTCCTTAGGTCCGGTGTCACTGGAGCTAGCAATCGTCACGGGGGTGTCATCATCCCCCGTGCTATGCTTTCCCACGGATCCATTACATCGGGTAGGTGAGGATCAGAAGAGTGTTCGACACATTAAGGGCATGTTCCTCCTTATGTTCGGTAACACTGGAGTAAGCAATCGTCACGGGGGTATCATCCCTCCCTGTGCTATGCTTCTCACGGATCCTATGCATCGAGTATGCCCCTGAGGACCCGAGCCAAGAGAGATACTTGGTTCTGGGGGAATGTTCCGTCCCCAGTCCAATGAGTATTGACTCGGTGGGACGTAACCCGACCCCGAGCCTAAAACGGCCTCGGCGGAACGAGATCCAGCCCCGAGCCGACTAATGAAGAGGCCTCGGCGGAACGTAATCCAGCCCCGAGCCGATTAATGAAGAGGCCTCGGCAGAACGTAATCCAGCCCCGAGCTGAAAGAGGTATTTGGCTCTGGGGGAATGTCCCGTCCCCAGACCAATATGCGTGACTCGGTAGGACGTAATCCAACCCCGAGCCGAATAACTGAATGGCCTCGTCGGAACAAAGTCCAGCCCCGAGCCGATCAAGTCTTAGTGTTTTGGTCGTTTCTTTTTGTATTAGGCGCTAAGTTTGTCCCCGGTTTTTTGAGTAAGTCTTTCTATTTATGTTTTAAGAAAGTGGACGAGAACCTTTTTGAAAGGAGAAAATTTTTATTCATGTTTCGGGGACAAACTGCCATTTTCTCAGTTGATTTGGCGGCCACATGCTCTTTGTCTGGTCGTCATAACTTCGTGGTCAATGTATTTGTTTAGATACCCGTTTCGTGCTAGATCTTCCATTTGTTCTCGCAGGTCTTTACATCCGTCTGTTGCATGTCCTTTGGAGTTGTGGTGTACACAATAAGCCTTTTGGTTCCTTTTGTCCGGGGGGAATCTCCTTTGGTCGGGTTCCACTAAGAGGCCTTTCCCCTGGATCTCCATGACAATTTGTCCCAGTGGTTTCTTTAGGGGAATGTATGCATCTTCCCCGACCACATGGTTTACTTGGGTCGGCGCCCTTCTCTCTTGATTGTCTCGATGCAGTGGCTTGAATTCTTTGTGCTTCGGGGGTGGTCTTCTGGATTCTCTTTCTGTTCGGCGGGGGGCACCCTCCCTTGCGGTTCTTTCTCTGATGGTGTTCCCTTTTCGGGATACTTTTTCCTCGTTCTCTAACAAAACGAATTTGCGGGCCACCTCCAGGGCGGTGGCGTAGTCCGGGGTGTCTTGGATCCTTAGATGGGTCCATAGCCTTCTGACCCTCAAGGCTCCCTTCAAGCTTTCCAGGGCCTCGGGGGATTCATATCCTCCGACTTCGAGTACCATATTATGGTACCTTTCAATAAATATCTTCAGAGGTTCATCGTCTCCTTGCTTCATAAGCCTTAGTTCTCCAATCGTTTTTCTGGGGACACAAGCCCCCTTGAAGTGTCGTATGAATGACTTCCTCAGTTGTGCGAAGCTGCTGATGCTTCTTGGGGCTAGGCTTCTATACCATAGAATGGCCGGTCCGGCCAGAGTTAGGGGGAACACTTTGCAGATGGCGTCCCATGTTACCCCTTGTACCTCCATTAGTAGGACGAAACCTTCAATGTGGGTTTTGGGGTCGGTATGGCCCTTGTATGGTGTCATGGTCGGCATGCTGAATCTTTTTGGAAATTTCTCCGACTTATTTCTTCTGTGAGGGGGGACTCATCTTTGCCGTCCTGGACATCCCCTTTGTTTGTATTGGGGTATACTCCCCATTTGACCAGCTCCTCCCAGCAGCCAAGATTTCATGCTGCTGTCTTTGATTCCATGCCGCCCCTGTGGTTTCTTTTCTTTCTGCTATCTCGGGAGTGGCGCTTCTCAGGGTCGGTGTCTTCTCGCACTTTTTTGGTATGTTCTTTCCTCTTCTCCGAGTGCTGTGAGGGCTATCGTAGGAGGAGTCTGGTGATGATTTGTCATCTTCCTCCTCCCATGTGTCCTCGGTCTGGGAGTCTCTTTGCACCACCACGATCTTACCCTGTAGGGATCCCTCCTCCGGGGTCTGTCGTCCTCACTTACGTCGACAATTCTCTTTCCTTCCGCTATTTCATTCCTTCGTCGGCTAGTCCCGGCCTCGAATTGTCCATTGTGTGCTCCTTCTATCCTTTCCAACCGTCTCTACTATGGTTTTTAGCAGAGTTTGGTTTTCCTCCCTTTCTTTCCTAAGGTTTTCCTCGATCTTTTCCATCCAATCTGCAGCCGAGCTCCCTGATGATTGTTGGTTTCCGCCTTCCGCCATTTGTCTTACTACGCGAGTCGCTTTTTGTAGGATTCCCCACAGACGGCGCCAACTGTTGACGGCTGATTTTGGTCTCAGGGTAATATGGGAATATCACCTCCGAGGTAATCCTCCTTCAATAGTGAATTTGTTTGGTTATGGGGGACCAAAAGCAAATTTAGCGAGAGACGGATGAACACACCAATCACAAAGAGATTTAACGTGGTTCGGTGGATTTTGGATCCGACCTACGTCCACGGACAAGAACAGGGTGGTACTTTTTATTACTCAAATACGCTTCTCAGGTCTCTTCTTTTTTTGTTTACAAATCAGAGCTTGATGATTCTGATCACTAATTTTTTTGATGATGCCTTTTACACATACTAGGCCCTCCTATTTATAATAACACAGAAATCAGACTCCTATTTACATAAGGAATCCTAGTTGATCTTTAGTCCTCTTTCCTTGTAAGGATTCCTAGTCTGATTCTCCCTTCTCTTTTCTTATACCTTTTCGGATTCTGACTTTATTTCCTTGTGAGAGTAGGATAATCCGCTTTATCGTATCCGCAAGAATAGGGTGTCGTCATCTTGAACACGACTCGATGTCCGGTCGGTCTTCATGAAGTCGGTCATGACAATCTTTTATGCTGAGAGTGTTTCTGCCGACTTTATAGTGCTCGGTCATCCGAACCAAAGTGGTCGGTCTTAACATGTTGTGGTCGGGTCGGCTATATGATCTCAACCAGTCAGGGAATTACCCTTCTGTACTTGTCGTGCTGCTTTAAATATCATAGTGCCTGAAAACACCATCAACACAATGTGCATACGTCATTTGTGCCAAGAATATTCTTGGCTTTATTTGTGTGATTGAGAAGGAATGTTTTATATATATGTCGTCCAGGATCAGGGCTTCAGTATTGAAGCCCTTCATGTAAAATATGAGCCATTTGATCCAACGATTTGGATTTTAATATTAAAAAAAAAATTGGAGAGATAAATTTGTCTTCTCTCTCTAAATTTAGACCTGTTTGATTAAAATACAATAGTATAGATTTGTTTGGAGTGGACTCGAGTATATTTTGTATTGAACCCCTGGACCCCTATGGTCCTTTCATTTTGCCAGATGTACGAATTACAAAGACCTGACCGTTTTTTATTCTCAAACGCTAAAACGACATCAAATTTGGTAACAGCTTTAAAAGCACGTTACGTATATGTTGGGCGGAAAAACATAATCATAATTAAATTATAATTTTATTTTGATTATAAGATTTGTGATTAGCCAAGTCTCCCATAATATTTTGTAGTGCTTATTATTAGTACACACAACAAACAAAAGTAGACAGAATCAGTGCATCGCCTTGAGCGGTTTAACATTTTGCTGGCTTTTGAGAAAGCTTTTACTTAGGTTATTGCTCGGGGTATGATTAAAATTTCATATTCGATATTTATTTATAATTAACGTGGGATTCGTTTTTTATGCTGGTTGAATAAGATTTTAGTATTATTTTAGTATAATAAAATATTTAAACAAGAATTTCTTATGAATATTATCTTTTAATTAAAAAAATTCATATAGGACACTTAAGAAATATATATATATATAGATATACTAGTTTTTTTGCCCGTGTCTACGGCATGGTGTTACAGTATTTGGCCCGTGCCTACGGCACGGTGTTACAAAATTAAATGATTTTATTTTTAATTAATGATGTCCGTGCCTACGGCACGGTATTACAGTATTTGGCCGTGCCTACGGCACGGTGTTACAGAATTAAATGATTTTATTTTTTTAATTAAATGATTTTATTTTAACTTTCTATTTTTTAATAATTTGAAAATTTGAAAATTTTTGACAATTTCCATCAATCAATTCACTCTCTTTTCCTCCAATTACCAATGAAATGATCTGGACCGTCAATTAAGCCACATAAAGAGAGCCGTTGGATACACTTTCTTTCCTCCAACACCATTCTCCTTTATTTTATATATATATATATATAATATAATAGATATAGGGTCAGGCTTTAATCCACACTTTACATACCATATTTAGCTAAAAGACATAAGTTTTTTGTCTTTATCTGCCCTTATAATCGACATAAAATTCACATGAACCTTATTTGGTTTGACCTATAATATATATATATATATATAGATATATTGTTGACGGCTGATTTTGGTCTCAGGGTAATATTGGAATATCACTCCCGAGAAAATCCTCCCTCAATAGTGAATTTGTTTGGTTATGGGGGACCAAAGGCAAATTTAACGAAAAACAGATAAACACACCAAACAACAAGGGGATTTAACGTGGTTCGGTGGATTTGGATCCGACCTACGTCCACGGACACAAAATGGATGGTACTTTTATTACTCAAACACTCTTCTCAAATCTCTACAAGTCATAGCTTGAAGATTCAGATTACTCGTTTTGTTGGTGATCTTATGATTTTTTTAGGATGCCTTTTACACATACTATGCTCTCCTATTTATAGTAATACAGAAATCAGACTCCTATTTGTATGAGAAATCCTATTTGAACTTAGTCTCTTCTTCTTGCAAGGATTCCCAGCCTGATGTTCCCTTCTCTTTCTTCTCTTCCTTTTCGGATTCTGACTCCATCTCCTTGTGAAAGTAGGATAACTCGCTTATCTTATCCGTTAGAATAGAGTGTCGTCATCTTTAACTCGTCTCGCCGTCTGGTCGGTTTTTATGTGGTCGGTCATGACAGTCTGTTATGCTGAGAGTGTTCCTGCCGACCTTAAAGTGCTCGGTCATACGAACCAAGGTGGTCGGTCTTCACATGTTTGTGGTCGGGTCGGTTTTGATGATCTCGACCAGCCAGGAATTTACCCTTCTGTCCTCGTCGTGCTGTCTTAAATGTTATAGTGCCTGAAAACACCATCAACATCTGTCCCCTAGTTCTCGATTCCAACAAGCGTGCAAGTTGGTGCCGGGAACTACAAAAAGAAGGTGTTTCTGACTTGCTCTTGTTGGAGGTCGGTCTTGGGTCGAGAAATGCTTTGTTGCCTCTTTTTAAGCGTTTCGTCTCGAGACACGCAATCAGTCACGTCCGTTTAAATGCCTATCAAATCAACTTTAGGGTTTCTTCTATTTTGACACTTGTCAAACATCCGCCGGGTTCCCGCCAAAAGAGGGGACGAATCGACCGTGCAGAGGCGTCTTCACAGTGGGCTGATCTCAGCCGTCTGTTTGAACTTGGGAGACCCCTTTTGTAGTCGACACTTGGCGTTTATCCGGGCCCTTCCTTAGATCCAATGGTCACGAGCGTCTTTGCCATGACTATAAAAGGGCGAGGTTTTCACTGTTCAATTTTTTTCGGCAATTTCTTCTTCTTTTCTGCAAATATCTCTGTGATTTGCCCAACTCCGTGCTTCCGAAGTTCAACCGTGGTCTTTTTCTTCTTTTGTGCTGTGAACATAAGGAACGGGCACACCCGCACTGAACAACCTTCTGCCTTTTCTGAGAAGAACAAGTAAGTCTTCTGAACAACTTCTTCCTCTTTCGTTTTTTATGAATCTGTGTTTGCTAGGAAAAGATTTATGGTTTGCTGGGTTCTGCTTTAGGGTACTTTTAGAGACCACCTGCTTTAGTTTAACATGGAAACCGTGGGTAGTTTCTTCTTAGCTGTAGATTGATTCCCCTTTCTTTTTTGTTTTTCTGTGGGTGTCAGGGATGTCTGACGGCAATTCCTCCCCTGAAAAGCCTGTTAATATCTCGGCTCCCTTTGCTGAGGAGCTCTCCTCGGGCTCGGGGGCACCTAGCGTAGAAGACCTTGACACTACCCCAACTCCTTCTGAGATTGAACAAGACTCCTACCATCAGAGGGTTCCTCGGAAGGACCCGGAGCTTGGTGAACTTGGGTCGTCGGCTCTGGATATGAATCGTCCCTCCAAAATAACTGAGGATGATCTTGCGCTGTTGCGGCAACGATACGACATCCCGATAGATATAGCCCTTGAAGTTCATGGCCCAATGGATCGTGCTAGTCAACCTGATGAGGGCTCGGTGGCACTTCTTCCTGTCTTTTTTGAGTGCGGGCTATGGCTGCCGATGCAACGTTATTTCGCTTGGATGCTGGCCGAGATGGAGATTGCCCCTTGCCAATTGAGTTGAACAGCTGGCGGATTCTGGCCGGCATATATGTGATCTGACACCGGGCAGGTTTAGGCGTACCTTGCTTGGAAGAGGTGAAGAGGTTATACCGTTTGAAGTCTAACCCAAAGACTCACTACGGTTGGTATTACCTTTCTGCTTACGATAGCTCGTCCAACCTTGTCCAGAAACTCCCTGACTCCAACAAGAATTTCAAGGATTTTTGGTTCTGGGCTACTGGGGATTGGGGTCGGGTCCTGAGATCGTTTGAGGAGGACGTCTCGGTTCCGGACATCTTCAAGGCTGGAGGTTAGGAGTTTTAATACCCATTCTTTCTTTCTTTATTCCCGTTCTTAGTTTCTTAGGTTTCTGATTTCTCTTGTTCCTCCCAGCTTGTTGGCGAGATGCTCCCAAGGTTTCTCGTCAGGTTCGGAGGCGGGTACATTGGGCTCGGGGGTATGCTGCCCACTGGAGGAAGTTGGTCAACGATGCGGCCTTTGTTGAGTCAGGCCTTACTCAGACCGTCCATCCGGAGGTCTCGGGTCGGATAGGTAGATGTCTGACGGCTGTTTTTTATCATTGCTCTGTATGCTCGGGTTCTGACTCCCTTTTTTTTTCTTTTTGTAGGCATGTCGAAGAGGCCAAAATTTCTTGAGAAGTTGGCCGTACCATGAAGAAAGCCGGTCATGCTGAAACGGGAACTTCCCGGGCACAACCTGATTCTGCAGGGGCTGAGAGGGCGTCTCAAGGGAGGGTTCAGCCGGCTGCTCGTGATCTATCTTCTCCTGGTGCACAATCATCGGGGTCTGCTCGTCTCACCAGTCCGCCGAAGCCTTTGAGGAAGAGGAGGCGTCAATTTGGGGCTGAGGAGACCGAGCTGGTCCAAGAGGAGGAGGAGGATCTTGTCCCGGGCAAGAAGAAAGATGCTCGCCGGGGCAAAAAATCTTCTGTGGGCTCCATCAAAAAGCGAAAGGGTTCCGTAACCCTCGGGGTGGATGACCTGGGAGAAAGCATCCGGGAGGCCACTTCCCATTTAGTGCCGGCCTTCAATGAATTGGCCGAGGTGATTCCTCCTGAGGAGGTCTCGAGGTATGAGGATATCTCGCCCGAGGCTGTGATCACCGAGATGAGCTCTCAGATGGCAAAGGTAGTTCTATTCTCTTTTTCTTTTCTGACTTTGTTCTCGGTTTTCTTCATATCGTATTATGACCTTCTTCATTTTTGTGCAGGCCACTTACCTTATGGCGAAGAACAAGGACCTTCTTTTGAGCCTATTGTCCGATGGTGGTCAGGCCCAGAGACTTCAGAATCGTCTTACAGAGACGGAAACCAAGCTGGCCGACCGGGAGGGGGTGATAGGAACCTTGAGGCGACTGTCGTCGAGAACTTCAAAGTTAACAAGGCTCTTAAGGCTACGGCTGCGCTGGAGCGAAAGCTTGCTGACAACGCTCGGGAGGATTTGAAGACCGCCCAATCTGAAATTGGTGTTTTGAAGGCCAAGGTGGCCAGCGCTGAAACCAAGTTGAAGGCTAATGAAGAGAAAATGGCGCGGGCTCGGGATGATCTTGTAAGGAAAGAAACCGAGCTTGAGGAAAGAGAGGCCGACCTTGAGGCCGAGAAGGAGGCTATCCGCCTAGAGGGAGTTGGTGACTGCGCTGATCTGATACCGATGGTGCTGCCGAGTCTGAACATGGACCCTATATATGCGGCCATCAGTTTCTGTAAAGGGGAGATCTCCGAGGAGGAGTTCCGGAAGTGGCTCATTCCCCCTGCCGAGGAGGTGATGGATCCTGCCCCGGTTTCGATCGTTCCGGCTTCTGGGGCTCCCATGAAGGGCGACCTGAGGTTCCTCCTGCAGGATGAGGACTGCCTTGAGATCCCTCCTCTCGTCCCTGAAGTAGAGGTCTCCCTCGCCGCCGAGGACGAAGCAGCCGTTCCCCCTCCCGAGATCGAGCTAATCCCTCCGTTGTCTGAGCGAGCTGAGGAAGAGATTTATGCCCCTGTGCGGGCTGAATGAGAAAGGGTAACCACTTTAACTTTTGTAATAAAAAACTTCAAGTTTGTATTTTGACAGATACATATATATATATCTATGTTTATCTCGTGTCTCTCTCCTTCTTTTTGTTTTTTTTTTGTTGTTTGAACAATTTTCGAGACCCTTCAGGGGTCATCATGAACCGGAGGGGTATATCCTGACCCCGAGCTGAGTGAAAGACTTGGGTTCTGGGGGAATGTTACCTCCCCAAACCGAAAGAGTTCGACTCGGTGGGACGTAACCCGACCTCGAGCTGAGTGAGACGTTTGGGTTCTGGGGGCATATTACCTCCCCAAACCGAAAGAGTTCGACTCGGTGGGGCGTAACCCGACCCCGAGCTGAGTGAAGGATTTGGACCTGGGGGAATGTTACCTCCCCAGTCCAAAGAAACCGACTCGGTATGACGTAACCCGACCCCGAGTTTAGAGAAACCAAGTGACCTCGACGGAACGAATCCAGCCCCGGGCCCAATAAATAGGTGGCCTCGGCGGAACGAATCCAGCCCCGAGCCAGGTAATCCAAGTGGCCTCGGCGGAACGAATCCAGCCCCGAGCCGAATAATTTTTGGGACTTGCACATAAGGGAAGTGAATCAACCTCTTGAAGTCCTGCCAAATCCGGCATGGGCGTCCCTCTGCCGGACCGTTGAAAAACAAAAAAAACAAGTTGGAATAAAATCAAAAGCCGGGGGTGACTTAGCACCTATCCCATGAAAATGTTAAAAAGAATAACAACATGGATGCCTCAAAACAGCGTCCTGCCCGAGTTTTTCCAAAACACAATTCTGAATCTTTCAGTTCAGCGTCCCGGCGAACCAGGATTCGGATCAAAAAGAGCGTTTGATTGGTAAGGGCACATCCTCTACACGTCGGTCCACTGGGGAGCCTGTGTATTTCATAAGGGCTCCTCCTTACCACGCTGGAGTAGGCACACGCTACAGGGGCTCAACGCATCCCCGTGCTGTGCCTCTCACGGATCCGAGTGATGAATGGATCAAAGAGTGTCCGGGACGCTAAGAGCATATCCATCCTCAGGTCCGGTATCACTGGAGCTAGCAATCGTCACGGGGGCCTCGTCACTCCCCGTGCTATGCTTTCCCACGGATCCATTACATCGGGCAAATGAGGATCAAAGAGTGTTCGACACATTAAGGGCATATTCCTCCTTATGTTCGGTAACAATGGAGTAAGCAATCGCCACGGGGGTATCATCCCTCCCCGTGCTATGCTTCTCACGGATCCTCTGCGTCGAGTATGTCCCTAAGGACCCCGAGCTGGGAGAGATGGTCCTGGGGGAATTTCCCGTCCCCAGACTAATGATTATGACTCGGTGGGACGTAACCCGACCCCGAGCTAAAAAAGGCACTTGGACCTGGGGGAATGTTACGTCCCCAGTCCGTAGGGCTGACTCGGTGGGACGTACCCGACCCCGAGCTAAAAAAGGCACTTGGACCTGGGGGAATGTTACGTCCCCAGTCCGTAGGGCTGACTCGGTGGGACGTACCCGACCCCGAGTTGAAGAAGGCACTTGGACCTGAGGGAATGTTACGTCCCCAGTCCAAAGAAACCGACTCGGTGGGACGTAACCCGACCCCGAGCTGTTTTCTGGCTTCCGCACACAATTCCAATCCCTTCCCGGTGGGGAATTTTAGTTTTAGGTGGTAGCAGGACATCGCGGCTTTCGTTTTCATCATGAAGGGTCGCCCGACGATGGCCTGGTAACTGCTCATGCAGTCTACCACAGTGAAGTCTGTCATGATCGTCCGGGTCCGGGAATGTGTCCCGACAGTTTATGCCAACTGTATTCTTCCTAGTGGATAACGGCTGCTCCTCCGAAACCGTATAAGGGAGTGCTATCGTTGGTAAGGGTTGCATATTCTACCCCTAGGTTGTCCAGCGCTTCTCTGGAAATTATATCAACTGCGCTCCCGGGGTCCACTAGGATTTTGTCTACTTCCGACCCGCTGATGACTGCCCTGATTATCAATGCATCGTCATGAGGGAAACTTACTCCTTGGGTATCCTCATCAGTGAACATTATTGGTACCCCGACCGCCCTCCTGGTTGCCTTGTGCCCTGCTCTGTTTCTAAGACATCTGGTCCTCGGGTTCTGCTGTAATCTTTCCTTGACCGGTTAGAGTTTCCGGCCAATGTTCTTCCTCCTGCGATGATATTGATTTGGCGACCACGTGCTCTTTGTCTGGCCGTCATGATCTCGTGGTCAATGTATTTGTTGAGATACCCGTTTCGTGCTAGATCCTCCATTTGCTCTCGCAGATCTTTACATCCGTCTGTTGCATGTCCTTTGGATTTGTGGTGTACACAATAAGCCTTTTGGTTTCTTTTTTCCGGGGGGAATCTCCTTTGGTCGGGTTCCACTAAGAGGCCTTTCCCCTGGATCTCCATGACCATTTGTCCTAGTGGCTTCTTTAGGGGAATGTATGCATCTTCCCCGACCACATGGTTTACTTGGGTCGGCGCCCTTCTCTCTTGATTGTCCCGGTGTAGTGGCTTGAATTCTTTGTGTTTCGGGAATGGTCTTCTGGATTCTCTTTCTGTTCGGCGGGGGGCACCCTCCCTTGCGGTTCTTTCTCTGATAGTGTTCCCCTTTCGGGATACTTTTTCTTTGTTCTCCATCAAAACGAATTTTCGGGCTACCTCTAGAGCGGTGGCGTAGTCCGGGGTGTCTTGGATCCTTAGATGGGTCCATAGCCTTCCGACCTTCAAGGCTCCCTTCAAGCTTTCCAGGGCCTCGGGTGATTCATACCCTCCGACTTCGAGTACCATATTATGGTATCTTTCAATAAATATCTTCAGAGGTTCATCTTCCCCTTGCTTCATAAGTCTTAATTCTCCAATCGTCTTTTTGGGGACGCAAGCCCCTTTGAAGTGTCGAATGAATGACTTCTTAAGTTGTGCGAAGTCTCTGATGCTCCCCGGAGCCAGGCTTCTGTACCATAGGATGGCGGGTCCATTTAAAGTTAGGGGGAATACTTTGCAGATGGCATCTCCTACTACTCCCTGGACTTCCATCAACAAGACAAAACTTTGGATGTGTGATTTCGGGTCAGAGTGGCCTTTGTAGGGTGTCATGGTCGGCATGCTGAATCGCTTTGGGAATCTTGCCGACCTTATTTTTTCCGCGAGGGGAGATTCATCTTTTCCGTCCTGGACATCCCCTCTGTTTGTATTGGGATATACTCCCCATTTGATCAGCTCCTCCCGTAACCAAGATTTCATGTTGCTATCTTTGGTTCCGCTCCGCCTCCTGCGGTCTTTCTTTCTGTTATCCCGGGGGTGGTGTTCTCGAGGTCGGTATCTCTTGTCTTCTTCGTACTTCTTCTTCTTCTTTCCTCCTTTCGCCGGGTGTCGCGAAGGCTATCATAGGAGGGGTCTGGTGACGATTCATCACTCTCCTCCTCCCATGTGTCCTCGGTCTGGGAATCTCCCTGAACCACTACAGATCTTAGCTTGTAAGGATCTCTCCTCCGGTGCCTGTCCTCCTCACTTATATCGACAATTCTCTTTCCTTCTGCTATGTCTTTCTTTCGTCGGCTAATCCCGGCCTCGAATTTTCCATCGTGTGCTCCTTCTATCCTTTCCAAACGGTCTACTATGGTTTTTAGCAGAGTTTGGCTTTCCTCCTTTTCCTTCCTAAGGTTCTCCTCAATCTTCTCCATCCAATCTGCAGCCGAGCTCCCTGATGGTTGGTGGCTTCCGTCTTCCGCCATTGTCTCACTACGCGAGTTGCTTTTTGTTGGGCTCCCCACAGACGGCGCCAACTGTTGACGGCTGATTTTGGTCTCAGGGTAATATTGGAATATCACTCCAGAGAAAATCCTCCCTCAATAGTGAATTTGTTTGGTTATGGGGGACCAAAGGCAAATTTAGCGAAAACAGATAACACACCAAACAACAAGGGGATTTAACGTGGTTCGGTGGATTTGGATCCGACCTACGTCCACGGACACAAAATGGATGGTACTTTTATTACTCAAACACTCTTCTCAAATCTCTACAAGTCATAGCTTGAAGATTCAGATTACTCGTTTTGTTGGTGATCTTATGATTTTTTTAGGATGCCTTTTACACATACTATGCTCTCCTATTTATAGTAATACAGAAATCAGACTCCTATTTGTATGAGAAATCCCATTTGAACTTAGTCTCTTCTTCTTGCAAGGATTCCCAGCCTGATGTTCCCTTCTCTTTTCTTCTTCCTTTTCGGATTCTGACTCCATCTCCTTGTGAAAGTAGGATAACTCGCTTATCTTATCCGTTAGAATAGAGTGTCGTCATCTTTAACGCGTCTCGCCGTCTGGTCGGTTTTTATGTGGTCGGTCATGACAGTCTTTTATGCTGAGAGTGTTCCTGCCGACCTTAAAGTGCTCGGTCATACGAACCAAGGTGGTCGGTCTTCACATGTTGTGGTCGGGTCGGTTTATGATGATCTCGACCAGCCAGGAATTTACCCTTCTGTCCTCGTCGTGCTGTCTTAAATGTTATAGTGCCTGAAAACACCATCAACATATATATATAAGCATCTAAGTAGTAAGCCCACTCAAGATGAGTGCTCTCCTATTCCAACTTCCCCATAGCCTTCGTTAGCATTGCATTGCCGAGACAACAACGGGTTCTCTACCCCTGCGGGGATGGAGCGACAAAAGTTTTGAGAATTTAAGAGAAGGTCAAGACGAGACGAGACGAGTCGTTCATCATTACAATAGGTGTCAAGTGGAAGTGCAGTAATGCATTTGCTGATGCATCCTAACAAACTGGTAGACTTGAATGTCGTTCCTACATGACCCGATCAATTCGATCATGCACTCACCATATTTTTTTTCATTGTTCAACTCTTTGACAACACGAAAAATCATTGTTCAACTCTTTGACAACATGAAAAAACCAAAAGCTCTATCATCCCTCCCTATTTATCCAAAGGATGGAAGGACAAAAGTCTTTGGTGTTATATATATACACTAGTGTGTGCCCGTGCCTACGACACGGTGTTACAGAATTTACAGAGAGATTGGGATTCTGTTATTTAATTTATTTATAATGAAATGATTTTATTTTTTAAATAACTGATTTTATTCTTTAATTTATTTGGTGGTTTTCATTTTCCATTTTTATAGATATTTTATAATGAAATGATTCTTTATCAGCCATTAGATTATAATGAAATGATCTGAGCCGCCAATTAAGCCACATAAAGATAGCCTTTGGATATATTATCTCTCTTAATCCTAACCACATGTTACACTCTCTTTCTTCTCACACCATATATATATATATATATATATATATATATATATATATATATATATATATATATTATATATATATATATATATATATATTGATAAAATTTTCACGATAGATATATGCATCCAAACTTATTGTAGTCTATATATTATTTTTATTATTATATTTTATTTTTGGTTGGATATTTGAGAAAATCCATAATCATTCGATATCCATTTCGAATACTTAATTTCATATGCGAAAATATCAACTATCTATTAAACTTGATAATTTTTAGGTCGAACATTATCAAATATATATATAAAAAAAAAATTACTATCAAATTACCACTCACTTCCACGTGTAATTCATCTATGGCCATTCGATTCTTCATCTGACGGTCAGATTTTAAAATAATTATTTCTACCCGTTTCTTATTTTTTGTTTTCATTTAAACTAAATTTACAAACCCGTCCCTATAAATGCGAATTAACAATGTGACTCTTGTATTCATAAGCATTAATGCTCTAATGATATATTTTGTTGACTATAATATCAAATGTTAATATTAAATTATAAGTAACCACATTATCTAATAATCTATGACATTATAGAATTCAAAATTTGTCAATTTGCTTTCATAAAATATCGTGGCTGCATTTAAAACCACCATATAGACTTAGGGGTGTCAAAATAATCCGGATTCGGTCTGAATCCGTATGGACCCGGAAAGCCCGGATCCAGATAGACCCGGGTCCGTGATTAAAAATATTCGAACCCGGATCTAATAAATTAGGATCCGGACCCGGGATCGCACGGGTCGGGCCCGGATAGACCCGGTCCGGAAAAAAAGTAAATAAATAAAATAAATTAAAATATAATAAAAAAATATAAAATAATACGCATATATAAATAAAAATATAATAGAATATAATTAAAAAAAATATAAAAGAATTGAAATAAAACTAATAAAATTGACAAATATAAATATAAATATAAATATAAAATAATACAATTAAAAATTAAAAAAATTACGAAAAGGATATCTGGATTGGGTATATCCGGGTCCGGACCGGATAGACCCGGATTCAGACCCGTTTATATTTACCCGGGTCCGGGTCTGGATCTGAACCCGGATAATGAAAATACGTTCGGATCCAGGTCCAGGTCCGGCCGGACCCGGATTCAGATTTTACCATCCTATATAGACTAAGTCTATGATTCAAATCACAATACATACCTACATATTTAATCAAATATGTAAGCAACCCACATGCGAGAGACTTCCTATAAGAACAGTGCAAAAATAAATAACTCGCAATTATTTAAACAAAAGAAATATACTTGAAATGTTACTATAAAATTGGATTTTTCTTTTGTTAAAACCAATGTTCTAATAGATTACAATGATTTCCAAATTGATAATGAGAAAGTTAATGTTTGTTTCTTTTTAAATGAAAAAGCCCAATATTAAATTAACGATAATTATTGTTGACGGCTGATTTTGGTCTCAGAGCAATATGAGAATATTACCCCCAAAACAACCCTCCCTCAATAGTGAATTTGTTTGGTTATGGGGGGAACCAAAATCAAATTTAACAAAAGACAGATAAATACACCAATCAACAAGGAGATTTAACGTGGTTCGGCGGATCAGATCCCACCTACGTCCACGGGCACAAAACGAATGATACTTTTATTACTGAGATATGCTTCTCTGATATCTCTTGTGTTTACAAGTCGAATTCTCACTTGTTCTCTTCTTAATTCTCAATGCTCTCAATAATCTACCTACAAGCACGCTTTCTCATCCTATTTATAATAGTTAAGAATCGGTTTCCTTTTCCCCTAAGGATTCCTAGTTGAAAACTACATTCACTTCCTTTATCCTATTACGACACTGACTTATCAGTTTACCCCATGAAAGTAGGATAACTCGTCATCTTATCCGTAAGAATATGGTATCTTATCTTCTGGAGCATGTCTCGCCAAATGCTCGGTCTTCATGAGGTCGGTCATATTGGTCCTTTGAACTGAGAATGTTTCTATTGATCTGATAATGCCCGATCATCCGGTCTGAAGTGGTCGGCTACCGATCATAAAGTGCTTGGCCCCTTACTGTTGGCTTTTAGTGGTCGGGTCGGCATTAATGATCTTGACCAAGAAGAGAGTTACCCTTTTACCCCTGTCGTGCTGCTTAAATACCATAGTGCTTGAAAATACCATCAACATCTGTCCCGTAGTTCTCGGTTCCAACGAGTATACAAGTTGGTGCCGGGAACTATATAAGAAGAATAGTACTTCTGATGGAGTGACATATGACCTTTTTTTTACATGATTCTATTCCACTTTTTATCTTTCATAATCTGCTCCGAATAATCTCCTGCAAACGATCTCTCGAGGCCCGGCCATGAGGGGACAACCCAAGCAGGAAATTAGATCATGCGGTGGGACGTAACCCGACCCCGAGCTGGGAGAAACACTTGGCTCTGGGGGAATGATACGTCCCCAGTCCAAGGAGACAAACTCGGTGGGACGTAACCCGACCCCGAGCTGAGAGAAACACTTGGCCCTGGGGGAATGTTACGTCCCCAGACCAAAAACGCTGACTCGGTGGGACATAACCCGACCCCGAGATGAGAGAAACACTTGGCTCTCGGGGAATGTTACGTCCCCAGACCAAAAAGCTGACTCGGTGGGACATAACCCGACCCCGAGCTGAGAGAAACCATAATGGCCTCGGCGGAACGAATCCAGCCTTGAGCCGACTAACCAAGTGGCCTCGGCGGAACGAATCCAGCCCCGAGCCGAATAAACAAGTGGCCTCGGGGAACGAATCCAGCCCCGAGCCGACTAATCCTTGGGACTTATTCAGAAGGGAAATGAATCAACCTTTGAAGCCCTATCGGATTTGGCATGGGCGTCCCTTTGCCAGACCAGCGAAAAACAAAAACAAAACTTTTAGAAAATAAAATCAAAAAACGGGGGTGACTTAACACTTATCCCAAAGCAACAGCACAGATGCCTCAAAACAGCATCCCGTCCGAGGTCTCCAAAACACAATTCTGAATCTTTCAATTCAGAGTCCCGGCGAACTAGGATTTGGATCAAAGAGCGTTTAGAATGGTAAGGGCACATCCTCTATACTTCAGGTCACCATGAAGCATGTGTATTGTTTGATGGCTCCTCCTTACAACGCTGGAGCAAGCATACGCTACGAGGGCACAATCCATCCCCGTGCTATACTTATCACGGATCCGAACGATCAAAATAGGGATCAAAGAGTGTCCGAAACATTAAGGGCATGTTCCTCCTTATGTTCGGTAACACTGGAGTAAGCAATCGCTACGAGGGCATGATCCCTCCTCATGCTATGCTTCTCACGGATCCGAATGATCGAAGAAATAGATAGGGATCAAAGAGTGTCCGAAGCATTAAGGGAATGCTCCTCCTTATGCTCGGTAACACTGGAGCAAGCAAACGCCACGAGGGTATCATCCTTCCTCGTGCTATGCATCTCACGGATCCAAATGACCAAATAAGTAGGGATCAAAGAGTGTCTGAAGCATTAAGGGAATGCTCCTCCTTATGCTCGGTGACACTGGAGCAAGCAAACGCCACGAGGGTATCATTCATCCTCGTGCTATGTTTCTCACGAATCCGCTGGAGTAAGCAATCGCTACGAGGGCATGATCCCTCCTCATACTATGCTTCTCACAGATCCGAATGATCGAAGAAATAGACAGGGATCAAAGAGTGTCTGAAACATTAAGGGCATGTTCCTCCTTATGTTCGGTAACACTGGAGTAAGCAATCGCTACGAGTGCATGATCCATCCTCATGCTATGCTTCTCACGGATCCGAATGATCGAAGAAATAGGCAGGGATCAAAGAGTGTCCGAAGCATTAAGGGAATGCTCATCCTTATGCTCGGTAACACTGGAGCAAGCAAACGCCACGAGGGTATCATCCCTCCTCGTGCTATGCATCTCACAGATCCAAATGACCAAATAAGTAGGGATCAAAGAGTGTCTGAAGCATTAAGGGAATGCTCCTCCTTATGCTCGGTAACACTGGAGCAAGCAAACGCCACGAGGGTATCATCCATCCTCGTGCTATGCATCTCACGGATCCAAATGACCAAATAGGTAGGGATCAAAGAGTGTCCGGAACATTAAGGGTATGCTCCTCCTTATGTTCGGTAACACTGGAGTAAGCAAACGCCACGAGGGTATAATCCATCCTCGTGTTATGCTTCTCACGGATCCAAATGACCAAATAGGTAGAGATCAAAAAGTGTCCGAAGCATTAAGGGAATGCTCATCCTTATGCTCGGTAACACTGGAGCAAGCAAACGCCACGAGGGTATCATCCCTCCTCGTGCTATGCATCTCACGGATCCAAATGACCAAATATGTAGGGATCAAAGAGTGTCTAAAACATTAAGGGAATGCTCTTCCTTATGCTCGGTAACACTAGAGCAAACAAACGCCACGGGGGTATCATCCATCCTCGTGCTATGCATCTCACGGATCCAAATGACCAAATAGGTAGGGATCAAAGAGTGTCTGAAGCATTAATGGAATGCTCCTCCTTATGCTCGGTAACACTGGAGCAAGCAAACGCCACGAGGGTATCATCCATCCTCGTGTTATGCATCTCACGGATCCAAATGACCAAATAGGTAGGGATCAAAGAGTGTCCGAAGCATTAAGGGTATGCTCCTCCATATGTTCGGTAACACTGGAGCAAGCAAACGCTACGAGAGCATCATCCTTCCTCGTGTTATGTTTCTCACGGATCCACTGGTCAGACAAAACGTGTGGGAATACACTCCATGCAGCCGTATTTCCCCAGCTGGCCAGACCGGCCATCTTACGGGGGCACTCCCTCCCCGCGATTACCATCTCAAAATATCCCTTATGAATGCAAGTCATAGGGTAGTTCTGCTCCAGCTTTGGGAGTTTAATCCTACCACGAAGGGTCCACGCGCTCCCTCATGTTGGCAGATTCTAAGGGTCCCAAAGATCACAAATCAAGCATGAACATGTGTGAATAAATTCGAGAAGTCGCGGAATACTTACATCGATCGGTTGAGCGACGCGGAGACAACAAAAATGAAACTTTCTGCCTCTCTTCACTGCTCGGCAGTGAGCAGTTCACAGCCTCCATTTACTGATTTTGAGCTCATCGAACAAGCTCCAAGCTTCGTCGAATGGTTCCCATCTCATGGGTGGACTTCCCTATCACCTTGGCATTGATCCCGGAGTGTGCTAGCACTCTTGATTTTGCCACAAAATCACACTTTGCTTCCCATTTTCCTCTTGAAAATTTGGCAGTGAGCTGCCAAGAACAAAAGAAAAATACAGCCCCTAAAGGGCGTGAGAGAGAAAGAATTAGTTGCTCAAAACGTGAGCAAAGAGAAGAAAAAAAGAAAGATTAAATATGTGTGTTGATTTTGGTAATTGATTACTAAAATCATATACCAAAATTTTTCTTTTAAAAAGTCAAACAAATAAAAGCTATCAACCACCACATCAATCAATCACATCAATCACTCAAGTTGTCAAGTCACATCACTCAAAGTGACAAGCGATTTGACGCTTGACGCGACTAATGATTTGATGCTTGATTTGACCTGCGTGCTACACTCGAATTCGAAATGCGAATGCGCTCGCAAATAATCCCGGGCTCGGGTTCGCTAATTCCAAATTAACGAATTTTCCGTTGCGTCGTAATTAAATGATTACGCCTAGCGAAATCACTATTAACGTCGCTAACGAATTAATTCTAAATTAATTCGTTCGCCCGAATTAAAATCTAATTTTAATTCCGCGTCGAAATCTAATTTCGTTTAATATATCAAATATATTAATTTACCGATTAATTCCAAATTAATCGTTATCTCTCTTTAATTGATATTTTATCACAGATAAAATATCTCCGCAATTAATCCCAGATTAATTTTCTCTCTCATCTAATTAATCTCAGATTAATTAAAATGCGAGTCATACGTCATCGGTGAATCTTTGGGAAGCGACCCATGAGATCCCCGGATATGTTGGCAGTAAATTCGGTCGTCGGACTATCCGAACACGTAAGTACATCGTACTACGTTTTACCAATTTACAAGACAAGGTTGGCCTCTAGCAAAGCGCCATGCCTACCCAATTCTCCGGAAATATCTTTACAGGAATAAAGGATCTATATCAGGCGTAGTATACGTGGTATTGTGTATTTCTGTCCAGTATCGGATGATCACATGCGAGGCATGGGGCTGGTACAGTGTCTGCCCCGTACGAAGCATATATCGGATAACGAGTAACTAGTCTCTTTAAAATCGGATAATCATGACCAAGTCATATTATCCCGACGGTTGCAACCTTATTTAGAGAACCAGTTCTGTATCCCTGCGCGATCATCAACTCCATATGACTGGAGTGACACTTCCATCTTGACATCACACCCAACACACTACGATTCTCAATATAACCAGTTCTGTAATGCTCTGACTAAGGATATTTAATGATTTATCCTTCGTGGATTGATACTGTCTCATATCATTCTCCGTCCATGAACAAATCATAGGGACCTCTCATTATTTATACATCTAGGTGATCTAATCACAAATGATAAGAGTGCAATCTCTTTTGTCACATAGTTAATTTGTACAACAACACCATGATCTGTACAAATAGTGACGCTATGGGTCATAATTGTCCAACAATCTCCCACTTGGCCTATAGCCAGTCACTCGAGTGCTTGACACCCGAACTATGTACGGTTGGTTCAAACTGCTGAGAAATGCTTTCGTCAGCGGATTTTCATGATTATCATCTGATGCGATTTATTCGATCATCACATCGCCACGATGTATGATCCGAACGAATCAGATGAATATCGAAGTAGGTATCTGGATCGTTGATGAGACCATTAATTCTTTAGCCTGTGCTCAAGCCTAGCTCAGCTGCTAACAGAATTATATCTAATCTAATTAGATTTATTTATCGACCCAGAGGGCTTCCATTACTGCCTCAGCTGCAGCAATAACCCGCATTTGTTGTTTATTCGGTAACAGTATATTGCTTGGAAGATTTCCAGCTCACTGTTCCGTTATTCAAACTGTATAGTACCGTTTGTGACTTATAGTCGTTTAATCGGTTTAGGAAACTTGCTACAGTGATCCCAGCCACTTCAAGTTCTCCATCTCCATAGTTTAAGACAGCATCCTTAGATCTCTAAGATACTAACGGATGTTCTTAACATCAATCCAGTGACTATCACTTGGATTGGCCTGTTTGTGAATCCATATGCTCAAAGCGTATGAGCCACCAGGTCGCGTACATTTTTCAATGTACGAATCCACAGAAAGTTTTCGAAAGCCAAGCTTTCTCCGATATTTATTATTATGGGAATATCATTTCCATGAAATGACGTATTATCATTATTCTATATAGGACAGCCACTGTCAGTGCGCTCCCACTAACCCTCTTATTATACACAAGAATATTTTCGTTTTGAATTAAATCATAAACTATTATGATTACATCAAAACGACAGTTCCAAGAACCTGTGCTTGCTTCAATCCAAACATGGATTGAATAACCTGCAAACCTTGTTTGCTAGTTTTGGTACGACAAAACCGTCAGGATGTTGTAAACATCCTCCTAAAGGTTTCCCTTTCAGGAAAGCGATTTTCCCGCAATGCTGTCATATTTCATACATGAAACATGCAGCTTTAGCAAGCATTATCCAAATGGATTTACCGTGGCAACAGTTAACGGTTGAATTGTAATCAACACAATGTTGATAACGATACCTTTCCGCTACAAGCCTAGCTTAGTACGTTGGTATGTTGTCATCCATGCACGTCTTCCTTGAAGACTTATAAGTACCAATAGGCACAATGTCTTCCGGTACATCAACTAGTGTCCAAACTTGTTGATATACATGGAATCCATTTCGGACTCATGACACTTTGTCATAATAGGGAGTTGATACCTTGTATCACTACCTCATACGTAGTCAGTTGGTATTCCTAAATAAGATAGACATCTTTATGAGGTGAGATCAGAAACCTATATCCCAGGTTGTTTTCTGACTCTCTCCGACTTACACGGTTCTTGTGTATTCGAAGATTAATGGAATAGTTTCATCCTTGATGAATTATTTGTGTTCCATTAGGATTCGGTGCCTTGGACAGTATTACTCCGATTTTCATCGAGCTTTATTATCCTCCCACTAACCACTGCATATCGGTATTCCTCTTAGGAAAACCGCATGGCGAGCAACAATCTAATTGTTCTATTGTGAGTTGTATAAGTACTATACTTAGGTATCCCTATGATAACCTACAATTGGCACTTATCCAATTTGGGTTCTAGTTTGGTATCATCCAAACATATGCCTAGCATACCCAAATTATCAGGAATGCGAAACCTGGTTTCTTTTCTGTTCATATCTAATATGAATTCTGCCAAACAGATTATTATGGAACCTTATTCAAAATAAGTTCTTGCACTGTTTATGCGTATCCGTTGAAGGAAATGGTAGCTCAGAGCGACTCATGATTAACATTATCATGTCCAACAAAATTAGGTTTTCCGTTCGGACACACCGTCAAAATGACGTGTTCCGGGAGGAGTCCTTATTGAAAGAATACTATACTCTTTCAAGTATATGAGAAACTTATTGCTTAAGTATTTTCCATTACGGTCTTTCCGTGACGGTATAATACTATAGCCGATCTGTTTGTCTATTTCGTGTCGAAACTTTAAAAGTTTCCGATTTGTGTTCTTCAAAAGAAACACATAACCATAACGCGATGCCACATCCGTAAAGGTCACGAAATATTCATATCCACCTCTAGCCTAGCTAGACATGGGCCCACTTGCTTCATTATGAACTAGGGCTAACAGATTGGTGGCATTTACATTTTTACCAAGTAAATGTGTTTTAGGCACATTGCCCAATAAACTAGATTCGTAGACTTTATTTGACTGGAATCAAATCAGTCCTGGTACCTGCTCTTCAAAAGTGCGGATATACGATTCTTGTTTTAATTGTGTCTCAGACAACAATGCCACAGATTAGTTTCTTCTGATCGAATCAGTTTGAGCTATTTGTTTGTCATTATATACGTTTGAGATTTATTTATATTCAAAATATAAATGATGTTATTCACATCTAATGTGTTTATCTCAATATCATCTTTATATAATAAAACACTTTAGTGTTCTAGAATATAAAGGTTTATCCGCAACGGATTAAACACTGATATAAAGATAATGTATCTAGTCAAACTAATTACATTATAACAGTTCCCTAATTTAAGTACACACCCAAGGGTAGTTCCTAAAATTAGGTATCTACGGTTAAAACAGCGACTTTCATCCTGTTTCCAATTCGCAGATTAAATCTCTACTGAAGTCAGTATCCTGCTCAAAGTAGATTCTGAACATCAATACATATATTTTATGTACCACACTAAGTATTTAAAATCCAATTTCAATACTAGCAGTGAACATATTTATGACAATCATATTTGAAGTCAGAGCCTTGCTCGTCTTCAATTCCTTCATGTCTGCTTTGTCCAAACGGTAGTCACGCTTCCACGATCCCGTTTGCCACAATGAGTAGACATTTTTGGGATATGTCATTTATCTTCCCAGAAGATTACAATGATTTTGCCTTTGCCCTTTTTAACACTCCAGAAGCCTTTGGCCAAGCCTTGGCCTTCTAGAATATCAAAGTAAAGTGAGTCTTGCGCTACTTGCCTAATTGCAAACTTTGACTTTGTCTCCTTGAGAATAGTCATTAACTCTCCAAGAGTTATTATTGCAATTATAGTACTTCTAAAATCTAAGTATAGATTTATGAAGATCCTTCAATTTCATTATCATACTTTAAGGATCTAATCCTTATTTCTGATTCAGAAATTAAGGAGTCTACTGCGGTAAGTATAATGGAATAAGCACTTTAGTTATCATCACATTAATCTTCCAAAGATTATGTTCGACTATTTGTTTAACTCCGGGCTTTAGGCTTAATATGTTATTTTATCCAATAAAGTAACTTATTATTTTTCCAGGACCATCCTGAAATTATTCCCAATTTGAAAATTAAGCCATTTAATTACATTTTCCCTAGGATTATGTATTAAACGTTAATCTTTCAATTTATCTTGATTTTAATAGTCCAATTATTTAATCAACGATTTGTGGTACTATATATTATAATGATTATTATAGTCCAACTATACAATCAAATATAATTTAAATCAATTAACCTCAATTATATTGATTACTATAGTCCAACTATAAAATCAACTATTAATGGAAATTAATTAATTCTAATATATTGATTAATATAATCCAATTATATAATCAACTATAATACAGTCCAACTGTTAATTAAAACAACAATTAAATATTAGTCCAACTAACATTTAATATATTTGACGAATGATATTTGTTTGAGCGCGTATGACGAGTAATTGAACGAATATTGCAAATTCAATTCTTGCCTCACTATTTTTCGGCGAGCCTCTAACCCTCTGTCGAGTACTCGGGAAACCGTGTTTCCTAGTGGGCTAGGATCCCGTTAAATATCACACAATCTTGACTTTGGCTAACAAATTGTATGATAATTAACTAGGTAGATCTCTAAGATCGATTGGATCCAATCCAATTCCTAGATCCGGTAGGGGGACATCCAAGTCCGAAACATATATCTTATATATGCCAATACATCCAATGTATTACCTAACCTTTTTCCTCTGAATCAACTAAGCTTTGGCTTTGGCACAACAAACTTAGTGATCCCAGTTAAGTGCGACCCATTGACCATGGAAAGCTTCGTAATCAATATCGATGGACAAGAAGTGGTCTTGACTTTGGCCAACAAACAACAACTTGGACAAGACACTGACATGTAACAAAGCCTTCGTGATTCAAACACATCCTCGACAGACAAAGGCCTTGACTTTGGCCAACAAACCAATGCCGTCTTAGATCTTGAGTGAGAATCACTCAATGGAAGGAAAAACGCTTAATATTTTGCGAGGGTTTTTCGAGTGCAAATTGGCAACCAATTTATTATCTTTGTTAAGGTCTCATCATCATACACCCTTAAACATGCATTCTAAACACATAATAAAGCGCATATGATAAAATAATAATGATATGCGGATGAATACTTTATACATTGATCCTAGATCAAATCTCTCTCTTTCTCTCTCCCGCTAGCACAAATATTCCTTCTACCCGTTACACTACACTTCTAAAGAAACCTCATTTACATTGAGGGGAATAGGTGAGAAGAGAATACAAAAAATAAGAAGGTATAAGGCTGGACACACAGGTCTAATTAATAAATTCCAAATTTATACAACAATTTCTAAAATTGCCCCACCCATCTAATATCCATCTGATATACATTATTCATGCATCGCAACCATGTATTCACACAAGCATGTTATCAATCAATCTAATCAAATTAATTAATCTGTTAATTAGTGATCATCCAATGTTCAAACAACGATTTGATTTTGCTCTCGAGTCAAACTCGTTTTTGCGAATAAGTACTCAAATTACGAATTCTCGAGTTAAATTAAACTACATCATTAAATCCAATTTAATATGCATTCAATTCTAATTCACTATTTAATTCCAAATTAAATATCACACTTTATTTACGAGCCTTTACGACTTAAATTCCAAATTTAATCGTTACGGGTCTCAAAGCCCGTTTAACGTCCAACGTTAATTTAATTAAATTCCAATGGGCTTTTAATTAATTTCTTAAGGCGTGGACTTTTGGTCAACTCGGGTCAAACCGAATAACCAAAATCCAATCCGGGAGTTACCCCATAAGCCTAGAAATCAATCTTGGCCCATTAGGCCCAATCAAACTTTAAAGGTCCATTAAGTCGCATTTGGGCTTTATAGAAGCGGTTTTGGGCCCAATTGGATCCAATCCAATTTGCCTTAACCCAACTTTGTACAACAAAGCCCAATAAGCCCAATTACAACACAACAAGCCCAAATCCAATTTAAGGCCCAATTAACTAAATTACTAAAATCCAATTTTATAATTAATTAATCAAAATGCATTAACATAATTAATCACCCAAATCATTATTTCCAAAACACAAATTAGGCTAATTAATCATGCTCATCTACATCAATTAGTGTCCAACACAAATTAATCAAAAATCAAACCCAATCATGCTTCTAATGTTCTCGGTAATTTGGGGATTTTACGTCTGATTCGAATTCAATCCAATTAATTCCACAATCGACATTAAATCATCATCTCGAATGATTTCCAACACATCCAATTGTCAAAAAATCAAAAATCCCAAGACATTTAGGGCACTAAACTTTCGTTCAACACACCAAAATTTAGGGAAATTTGTTCCAACACAATTTCAACAAATTGATCCAATCAATCCTTAATTCAAACATATTTAAACATGCTAATCCATCCAATTTGATTAATCAAGCTCAAAATCAAGTTTGCCCAATTTTAAGCCCTAAATGAATTTCATGCTTTTAACCAAGCTCTGATACCATTGTTGGCAGATTCTAAGGGTACCAAGGATCACAAATCAAGCATGAACATATGTGAATAAATTCGAGAAGTCGCGGAATACTTACATCGATCGGTTGAGCGACGCGGAGACAACAAAAATGAAACTTTCTGCCTCTCTTCACTGTTCGGCAGTGAGCAGTTCACAGCCCTCCATTTACTGATTTTGAGCTCCTCGAACAAGCTCCAAGCTTCGTCGAATGGTTCCCGGCTCATGGGTGGACTTCCCTATCACCTTGGCATTGATCCCGGAGTGTGCTAGCACTCTCGATTTTGCCACAAAATCACACTTTGCTTCCCATTTTCCTCTTGAAAATTCGGCAGTGAGCTGCCAAGAACAAAAGAAAAATACAGCCCCTAAAGGGCGTGAGAGAGAAAGAATTAGTTGCTCAAAACGTGAGCAAAGAGAAGAAAAAAAGAAAGATTAAATATGTGTGTTGATTTTGGTAATTGATTATTAAAATCATATACCAAACTTTTGCTTTTAAAAAGTCAAACAAATAAAAGCTATCAACCACCACATCAATCAATCACATCAATCACTCAAGTTGTCAAGCACATCACTAAAAGTGACAAGTGATTTGACGCTTGACGCGACTAATGATTTGACGCTTGATTTGACTTGCGTGCCACACTCGAATTCGAAATGCGAATGCGCTCGCAAATAATCCCGGGCTCGGGTTCGCTAATTCCAAATTAACAAATTTTCCGTTGCGTCGTAATTAAATGATTACGCCTAGCGAAATCACTATTAACGTCGCTAACAAATTAATTCTAAATTAATTCGTTCGCCCGAATTAAAATCTAATTTTAATTCCGCGTCGAAATCTAATTTCGTTTAATATATCAAATATATTAATTTACCGATTAATTCCAAATTAATCATTATCTCTCTTTAATTGATATTTTATCCCAGATAAAATATCTCCGCAATTAATCCCAGATTAATTTTCTCTCTCATCTAATTAATCTCAGATTAATTAAAATGCGAGTCATACGTCATCGGTGAATCTTTGGGAAGCGACCCATGAGATCCCCGGATATGTTGGCAGTAAATTCGGTCGTCGGACTATCCGAACACGTAAGTACCTCGTACTACGTTTTACCAATTTACAAGACAAGGTTGGCCTCTAGCAAAGCGCCATGCCTACCCAATTCTCCGGAAATATCTTTACAGGAATAAAAGATCTATATCAGGCGTAGTATACGTGGTATTGCGTATTTCTGTCCAGTATCGGATGATCACATGCGAGGCCTGGGGCTGGTACAGTGTCTGCCCCGTACGAAGCATATATCGGATAAGCAACTAGTCTCTTTAAAATCGGATAATCATGACCAAGTCATATTATCCCGACGGTTGCAACCTTATTTAGAGAACCAGTTCTGTATCCTTGCGCGATCATCAACTCCATATGACTGGAGTGACACTTCCATCTTGACATCACACCCAACACACTACGATTCTCAATATACCCAGTATTGGCGTACACAGAACCTGTTAAAGCCCTGGACGACCTCAACTAAAGTATATTGATTGTCGCAAGTATTAGCGGTGCAAGTCTCAGGTTAAGACCAAATACACCTACCATGATTTCAGATTTCCATAGACTCATAGTCATACTACTAATGGAATTCCAAGGGGTCTATCCAGAGCGAAGCTGTTTCCCGTACCATCGGAGAAACACAACCTCCTATTACACTTGCATGAGTATCCTATACCCAAATATATGAGAACTATGTCGTTGTGCCCTCACAACGCGCACAAGTGTAATACTAGTCTTTTACGCATTCATCGATGTCCAATCTCGATAATGCTCTGACTATGGATATTTAATGATTTATCATTCGTGGACTGATACTGTCTCATATCATTCTCCGTCCAGGAACAAATCATAGGGACCTCTCATCATTTGTACATCTAGGTGATCTAATCACAAATGATAAGAGTGCAATCTCCTTTGTCACATAGTTAATTTGTACAACAACACCATGATCTGTACAAATAGTGACGCTATGAGTTATAATTGTCCAACACCCCATACACTTCATCCCTTGATGTAGTCCTGATCCTAAAAAATGAAGTGAGTCGGGTCGGATCACTTCTGCCCGGGATTTTTATGGTAGCATATGTGATTGGCGGGCCACAGGTTTGGTGCCTTTCCTGATCCCAGATCATTCCTTCGCATCGAGTATATCCCCAAAATATTGAATACGGCTTTCAAGTCGGTCGGTTTCTGGAGGAGCCTGACCAGAACCTTCAGTCCGCCTGCTACTTCACACTTGGCGCCTTCCGGTCCTTCAAACGCCGATGACAGAACCACATCTGCAGCTGCCGGTCCGATAACCCTAATTTCGCCGATAATTTCGCCCTCACCACTTCGGACGGATAAGCTTCAACTGCATAAGTATTTTCAAGAATCTGAAGCTGAGAAGCAGTCTTCATCTTGCGCTTAGTCTTAACTCACCTTCCGGTGTCTTCTTTTTCTTCTTGTTCCTTTCTCTCCAGTTTTCGGACCTGAATAATTACGTTAATTCTCTCCTCCCTCTC
This sequence comes from Zanthoxylum bungeanum, assembly GCA_019454045.1. Taxonomy (NCBI): domain Eukaryota; kingdom Viridiplantae; phylum Streptophyta; class Magnoliopsida; order Sapindales; family Rutaceae; genus Zanthoxylum; species Zanthoxylum bungeanum. Next base: position 24,486 of record SKCR01021040.1, on the reverse strand, counting down.
CACTTTGTGCCTGTCGAACTTAGCTCTGCGACGGTTTAGAGCTCTTTCTTGGAATATGTTCTTGTTGTCCATCATGGATTTTATCAGGGCTTGACGTTTCTCCCTATCTTTCCTCATATTTTCCTCTATTTTCTCCATCTATTCTGCTGTTGAACTCCCCAATGACTGGTGATTTCCACCTTCTGCCATCGTCTTAATATGCGAGCCGTTTTTTGTTGGATTCCCCACAGACGGCGCCAACTGTTGGTGGCTAATTTTGGTATCAGGGCAATATGAGAATATTACCCCCAAAACAATCCTCCCTCAATAGTGAATTTGTTTGGTTATGGGGGGAACCAAAAGCAAATTTAGCAAAAGATAGATAAATACACCAATCAATAAGGAGATTTAACGTGGTTCGGCGGATCAGATCTCACCTACGTCCATGGGCACAAAACGAATGATACTTTTATTACTGAGATATGCTTCTCTGATATCTCTTGTGTTTACAAGTCGAATTCCCACTTGTTCTCTTCTTAATTCTCAATACTCTCAATAATCTACCTACAAGCACGCTTTCCCATCCTATTTATAATAGTTAAGAATCAGTTTCTTTTTCCCCTAAGGATTCATAGTTGAAAACTACATTCACTTCATTTATCCTATTAGGACACTGACTTATCAGTTTACCCCATGAAAGTAGGATAACTCGTCATCTTATCCGTAAGAATAGGGTATCTTATCTTCTGGAGCATGTCTCGCCAAATGCTCGGTCTTCATGAGGTCGGTCATATTGGTCCTTTGAACTGAGAATGTTTCTATTGATCCGATAATGCCCGATCATCCGGTCTGAAGTGGTCGGCTACCGATCATAAAGTGCTCGGCCCCTTACTGTTGGCTTTTAGTGGTCGGGTCGGCATTAATGATCTTGACCAAGAAGGGAGTTACCCTTTTACCCCTGCCGTGCTGCTTAAATACCATAGTGCTTGAAAATACTATCAACAATTATTATCCATAATAAATCCTACACTTTATTGTAGACTTTAATCTTTTCAACGTGAAATGACATAATATTACATTACAAAATCCAAATTCCAGAATATCAAATCTTCCACCATCATATGCTCATAGCAATTAACAATGATATTTATGCACCGTTTGTCATAGAGTTCGATGAATTTATTAATTAATTTATATTTTCAGTATAATATTTATAAAATAATTTATACTCTCTATCAAATGATGTATTATTTTTCTTTTTAAATTTAAATTTTGGGTGGGTATGGGTCAAAAAAATGTCAAACAAAAAAATTTGGGGGCCATAATCACATAGGTCGGGTGTGATAAAAGGATATCAATATATGTATCTGATCCATTCAATCAACTGATACAAAAATTTCACCAATACTCGACCTAAATATTCGTTCCCAATGACTTTAACGTATATTGTCATGCGGTTCTAGTTCAGATCCCATTTACACAGAGATTTTATTTATATTAAAACGGAATGCCAATATCGATACTTAACTAGTCCAACAAACACATATAGAAAATTATTTCATTAGGAGATTTTTTAGGGGTGGCGAAATGAATTGACAAATCAAATTTGTATCAAAGCCTAAACGAATCGAATCAAAATGTGATGGATTCATATTCGATTCGTTTTTTAAATAGATTCTAATATCATGATTCGTATTCGATTTGTTTATTAAACAAATCAAATACGAATATTCGCTTGTGATAATATTATTTAATAACACAAACTACTATAATTTATTTACATTAATTTTTCATAAATATACACATATGAAATACGTAATTAATATATTTACTAAAAATAGCTAACCAAATATCGACAATATTATTTTTCAATGATAATTAGTCATAATTTCTCGAATCTTAATTGGAAAAAAAAAACTAATAAAAAAAATAATAAAACGAATTATAAACGAATAAACGAATTAATGTGCTTAAATCAGTATTCGATTCGTTTAATAAACAAATCGAATCGAATTGACCCAATTATTAAACAAATATATTTTGTCAAACCTACATTCATTTTAAAACGAATCTAATCGAATCGAATAAATGAATCTTATCACTCCTCAGATTTTTGTAATCCATAGTCAACGATAATGACCAATTTTAAATTTGGTTGGTGCGTAAAAAAGCCCCCAAATTTCAAATGCAATATAAAAAATAAAAATAGAAAGCAGTTTAAAGTTTTTTATTTTCTCTTTTATGTGAAGAAAAAGAAAAAGAAAAAATGAAAGTGAAGGAATAAAATCTGCAAAATCTCCACAGGCTTTCGATTTTCTGTTCACTTTCTTCTCATCACTTCCTCAGGTACCAAACACTCCCTCACTTTCGCATATATAGTAGTATAGTGTCTTAGTATTTTTTAGCTTTAGCTTCTTTTGAGGTTCTGATTAAGAGAAAAAGAAGTAATTTCATCTTTTTACTATTGTTCGCCTATTACTGTAATGAGTTGTTGTTGTTGTTTTGAGATCGATCGAAGCTTCTAAATACTTTGCCGAGAAATCTGAAGTTTCTTTGAATTTTTCAAGGTGAGTAGTAGACAGTATGTTCTTTTGTGTTGAAACTAGATCGGTTTGGATGTGGAAGATTCTGTGTTTTTTAGAATAGCGGTTTTGTTTGGTTGCCTAGAAATTGGAAGAAAATCAAAGAAAAATAGAAAATTCGATTTTTTTTTCTTTTTTTCTTTTTTTTTTTTTTGCAAAAAACGTAATTATGTTGTTTGAAGATTAGGTTTTAGGTTTTTGTCATTCAATTATTAGTACAAGAGCTGGATTTGAAGTTTTTATTCAGTTAATGAACCGTTGGATTCATATGTGATTGCCTGAGACTTGTATTGGTTTAATATATTTCAAGCTTTAGAATAATTTTGTGGAACTTGATAATGTTGGAACAGAGATAATTTGAGAATTCATCAGGTTATATAAAAAATCACGGTCCCGCCATTGTTAATTTGGTAAGTTATGGAGTGGGGACTTTTTTAGGTTAATGTTTGATAGAACTTTTTTGGTGGAAAAGTTGGAGCTTTTTTTATCTCAATTATTTAGTCTATTGGCATAACCCAAAACTCAACTCTCAGGATAGGAGAAAATGTCGCAGAAACCTTGGGTCCAGCCTGCCTTTCAATCCATCAAATCGTTGCCTGTTGATTTTAGGTTCATTGGTTCACCCACATCTGATCGGATCGAAAAATCTGATGAAGTGAATTTCAAACATGGTGATGTGGTCAGTTCGAATGTTCCTGAAAATGGTGAGTTGGTGAATGAGGTTGTAGAGGAAGGTGGAAATGAGGAATCACCATACAGTGGGAATAACATTGTGGTTGAAGACAGGCCTTCTGTGGGTGATGAAGACATGGATTCTGCGGCTTCACCTTTGCCTTCAGTCTCAGCATCTCATACTGATCGCAGGTGGAGTGACACCACCTCCTATGCTGGCAAAAAGGTATTTTGGGCCTTTGGTTTGATTGTTAGTGCATTATGATTGAAATCTTGTTCAAATTAGCTCAGAAAATTTCTGAGCTTAATATCTTTGTTTGTATTGCATCTTCATATTACATTGTGCCCTAATATATTACATTTCCACTTAACTGTATTTACCAATACATGTTAACATAATGAAGAAACTTTTAATTTGTCTCTTCATATGTTTTTCTGACTATTGATCCTTATAGTTTTAATTCCCATGACAATTGCTGTTGTTTAGGATATTTACTAGAGTGAGTATCATATCCTTCCATAATTACATCTGATGAGGTCTTTCGGGTTTTGACCTTCAAATCAAAATATGCTTTCTTGGCAATGTGTACATGCCATATGAAGCTTCATAGTCTAGAAGAATCTACCAATGTAACTATGTAAGAATAATGTATCATAGGCTATAACTTTATATTAAGGTTTTTTTTTATATATTTATTTTATTTATATTTATTTATTTTTATTTTTTTTTATTTAAATGCTTGTTTCGTTCCAAGTGTCTGTGTGCATTTTTTTAGTATGTTCTGTTGATATGATTTTGGAGCAATCACTAGCTTGACAAATGAAGCGTTTTTCAATTGCCGACATATGGCTGTGGTAAATTTGAATTTTGTTCAGTAACTCCAAGTTGACACCTACTGGCCCTGAACATATGATTCATTAACCATTTGACCTTATTACTTACTCATTAAAGTTTACTGTTTCAGAAGCTTCACTCTTGGTTTCAACTTCCAAATGGGAATTGGGAGCTGGGAAAAATATTGTCAGTATCAGGGACTGAGACAGTTATTTCACTGTCCGAGGGTAAAGTAAGTGAGATTTGAAAATTCTGGAAATGTTGTATACAAGTGAATTTTTGATAGAACCTTTCTGTAAAATTTTCTATCTTTATTTTAGGTTTTAAAGGTAAAATCTGAAAATTTGGTTTCGGCAAATCCTGATATTCTTGATGGTGTTGATGATCTCATGCAACTTAGTTATCTAAATGAACCTTCAGTACTGTACAATCTCCACTATAGATACAAGCAAGACATGATTTACGTAAGTGTTTTCATATTAGTGTTATATTTTCTTTTGAATCTGGTACATATTGCTAACATTTTCCTAATATCTTTCACTGGAATAACTGTCTGCAATTTAGTCGAAAGCAGGTCCTGTATTGGTTGCTATCAATCCCTTTAAGAAAGTTCCTTTATATGGGAATGGCTATATTGAAGCATATAAGAGCAAGTCTATTGAGAGTCCACACGTGTATGCAATTACTGACACAGCTATACGTGAAATGATACGAGGTGCTTTTCATTTTTATTGTTTGTTAATGTTTTTGTGTAATTGTTTGTTTGCTGTTTGAGATCTTCTATGACAATCATCGGTTTTTTCGGTTTTATATGATATACTAATTTTGGGTGGTGTTTTCATTTCCAGATGAAGTTAATCAATCCATCATTATAAGGTTTGTAGAATATTACCAACTTGTTTATATCTTTCTTTCTTATTACATCTCATTTTGTTGACATTTGGTATGTAGATAAGTGAACCTTTATATTGCGGCTTTTAACTGGTTGAATTATAACTTTGCTGCATGTTTTTTTTTTTTTTGAAGTTTCTTATTTGAGTATGGATTTTGTTACTTTAGTTTTGCTTGTGTGCTTTGCGTGGTGCACGTCATCCGCCACATCTGTTTTATATTTGGAAATACACACACACAGAGGGTTAGGCTCCAGTCTACACTTTACAGTTCACATAAAGTCCACAAGAACCTTATTTTTACACACACACGAACCTTATGTACACACACACAGAGAGGGTCAGGCTGTGTGTGCCAGACTCCAGTCCACACCTTACAGGCCACATAAAGTCTACATGAACCTTACCTGAGATAGGTTCATGTGGACTGTAAAGTGTGAACTAAAGCCTCTGTGTGTATATATACACACACGGGGTCAGACTTAGGTAAGGTTCATGTGGAGTTTATGTGGACTGTAAGAGCAGATAAAGACAAAAAAGTCTTGTGTATTTTAGCTGAATGTGGACTTTATGTGGACTATAAAGTGTGGACTGGAGCCTGACCCCGTGTGTGTATATATAATTATATATATCTTACCACATTTCTGGGATTGGTGCCATTTAAGACAAAGATCTCTGATTGTAAGAATTTGTTTGAATATTATCCTGGTTGTGGCCTTGTACATATATAGACACATGCATTACATCTAAGCCATTATTTGTCTGGCATGTGCAATCAATCAAGTAGACTATAGAGGATAGACAAATTTGCATTTTACTGTTAAAAGTCTCATAGTAGTGTTTTCAAGTATATATTACATCTGAACAATGTTCTAATAAACACTAGGCGCTAGTCCGGCGGTGAGGGAGCGCCTAGACAAATGGACTAGCATTTGTCTAGGCGGTGCTAGGCGGTTTTATTATTTTATTCAAAAAATTGTAATTATGTAATAGATTATTTGAAAAAAAAATTGTATTTATGTAATTTTTCTTTATTTGAATTTTTTTTATTCATGTCATCTTTCTTAACTTGTGCAATATAAAATAGCGTTATACCTTGGAACAACCCATAAACTAGTGAGCAATACATGATCAAAAGCAAAAGAGTTTGTCATTGAAAAGAACTATAAAAAATAATTATTTTAACCGATCAATTCAGTAATCACACACTCAAATCTCAAATTAACCAAAAAATAACAATTATTTTAAGTTTTTAAGTGATCATTTCAGTAATTATATTTGGTGAATTCAGTAATTACTACAAGCCTTATTTGATCAAGTCAATGTCTTATATTTGCGATTTTATGATAAAATAAAATAAAATAAAAAATGGATCTAGATTAGATTTCATACCAATGCTCAATTTTTTGACCTGACTGCCTAGAACCCGCCTAGACCCGCAGACCGCGTAGATGACCGATTTGCTCCTTATTCGGGATGGGCTAGGGCCGCCTAGTGCCTAGGGGCCACCTAGCCCGATTTTTAGAACCCTACATCTGAAATTTGAAGACGCTGCAGTAATGACACTTAATCTCTTAATGTAATGAGTTATTTATTTGTCATTAGGGACATTTACTCACCTTTTTTAGTGGCCATCAGAACAGTAGTCCTTATTAAAAGCTTTTGCTTGTTAGTAAGATGGTTCATAGTGGACTGATTGTGAGTTATGATGGCCCTTTCAAAAATCTTGAACTGGTGGGTCGGCCGGTCGGGTGGGTTATCGGCCTAAGGTGCCTGAGTGTTTGGAATACAGTAAAATCTTCAGAAGCTTTGCTGTAGCAGTTCTCATTGAGTTGATGATATTGTATTGAGTTGAAGTCATCAACTTGGAAATTGAATCTTTTTGTGGCGGCTATATAGATAAACATTTATGGTGGAGGTTGACCCCTCAATAAATGTAAGCAGTGGTTGAGAGTGAGAATGTATTGGATGTCCAATTGTATTAAGAAACTCAGAATAAACTTGATCAGTGAAGGATCTTTACATTGGTTGAGTTTAGGGGTGACACCTTTTTGGCCCACTAGTGTATGAAAGACGGGATAGTAAATTACGAGCAAGAGGAATTGTCCTGCCGTTTTAACGATACCTCATTGTAATCCCTCTCTAATTGGAGGAAAATAGAAAGTTTGGCACCTATTCCCCTCTCTTGCATTTCCCCACGGCCTCTTCTTTGGTGGCTGGCTAGTTGCGTTATTTTATTCCACTTCTGCTCATTTGAGAAATCCCTTATATTCGTTTGTAACCATGATGCAATCACAAAAATCTGGCATTGTAATGTGATGAAACTCTGGAACAGAATTTAGCTTTAGAGGTTCTAAAGGTATCCATATATACATTTATTGATTCTGGTATTGATTTCCTTGTCCAGTGGTGAAAGTGGAGCAGGAAAAACTGAGACAGCAAAAATAGCAATGCAATATTTGGCTGCTCTTGGTGGGGGCAGTGGGATAGAATATGAAATATTGAAGACTAATCCAATCCTAGAAGCATTTGGTAATGCAAAGACATCAAGAAATGACAACTCAAGTCGCTTTGTAAGCTCTCTATTCTTTGCATGAAAATCTCGAGTTGCATTAATATAACTACGGTGATGTGAGTTTTTCTTAATATTTTCAATGTTATGAGTTAGTAATTGTATTTGTACTTCCTAACTAAAATGCCCTGGTTTTGGCCTTTTTTTTTACAACTATTGATAGTTTGGTGAATATGCACAGGGAAAGCTGATAGAAATTCACTTTAGTGAAACTGGAAAGATTTCGGGTGCCAAGATACAAACTTGTAAGATAATTTGAGCTAGAGGCTGATATGAAATTTTTATTTTATTATTTCATAATTGTTATATTTCATTATGAAATTTAAAACTGACAATTTTTATTCCTCTTCTTATTTTGCAGTTTTACTTGAAAAGGTAATTCTTCTTTCTCTAATTTATTATTGTTGAACTTTTCAATTCAATTCATTTAATTGTTTTTCTTTAAATAACTTGTACATTAACTTAGTCTACCATGAACAGTCTAGGGTGGTCCAATGCGCAGAGGGAGAAAGAGCATATCATATATTTTATCAACTTTGTGCTGGAGCTCCAACTGCACTTAGAGGTTCGTTACTCCTTTTATTTGCTGTCTTTTATGTCACATTTTTATCCCTCGATGATTTAGTTTCTTGAATGCAAGCATCTCCGTTTTTGATTGCTCTCAATTTTAATGATGATTTCCTATGAGCACTATTGCACATTTACTAATCTATGATTACCAGTTGGGATTTGCTATGGAGCATGGATACATCATTTTATTGGTCTAGCCTAGAAGACCATAAAATTGATTTATTGCTAATATTATGATGGATACCTCCCAATGTTCAAAAATACGGATAACGCCTCGAGGCAGTCGGCCTTTGAGGCGCCAGGCGAGGCTGACGCCTCAACCCGAACGCCAAAAAAAGTTAATAATTTTTGTAACTTGATGAAATGATAATTCTTGATTAATAATAAATTTATTATAAATATTTATTTAACTATTTCCAACATCACCACTTATCTTAAATTTTAATTTTTTTTTGGAATATTTATAGGTTTTTGAAAAATATAATTTTATTTTAAACACCATTTCTCCCTCATTTGTTATCTTTCTGTTTGATTTCTCTAGCTGTCTCAAACAAAACGGAACATGTATGGAAAAAGGCTAACAGTATAGGTACGATCTTCAAAAAAAAATTAATAAAATCACTTTCCACTTTCTTCAAATATTTCAAAATTATCAATGGGTCCCGCCTAAAAAATATTAAAAATTTCCTTATCTCAAAGAATGTCAATGATCCCACCTTCCCAATAAATAATAAAAGCTCTTGCCACTTTCTCAACCTCTCTCCTTTCTTAATCACCTTCATAATAAATAATAAAAACTCTCGCATAATAAATAATAAAAACTCTCGCACTTTCTCTGCCTCTCACCTTCATATTCTTCGATGATGCGCGATTAGATAAAAAAAGCTTACCTTCAGCGACTCGGGTGAGAGGCTAGCAAAATAGAGAGAAGAGGACATGAGAGAGGAGGGCAGAACAGAGAGAAGAGGGACACGAGAGAGGGGGCTGAGTGGGAAAAAAACTTTTTTTTTTTTGTTTATATTCATCCCAAAAATGTCGACATTTTGGGGGTTTAAAAATACCTCCAAAATGTCGATGTTTTAGAGGTTAATTTTTTTTTTTTTAAAAATTGCCACAGTTCTATCAGCGCGTGAGGGAGCCGCCTCACGCCGCTTTAGATTGAGGCGGTTTCCTCACGAGCATCGACGTGGGGAATCTTCATAGCCCTCCAAAGGCAGACGCCTCGACGCGCCATCGTCGCGAGGCGGCAACGCGGCTCCTCGAGCAATATTCGAAAATACGGATAACGCTTCGAGGCGGTCAGCTTTTGAGACTTGAGGCGGACCGCCTTGAGGCGGCGAGGTGGGTGCCTCAATCTGATGTTTCTTCTTATCCGGCTCAAGTAGTTATGCCAAATAAGGATAAATAAAGGGGTTCTAACTTTCAAATTCTAAAAAAACCCAAATAACCAAAACAACCATTCCTTACTCAAGTTCCCAGTAAAGACCAAGCAACATTTCATTGATTCATTCTTCTTTTCCTTTAATTGAGATTTTCGAAATAATTCATCTTTGATTTGAGATATTAATAAAGTGAATACCTAGTGTATTCAATGCTAGTCATAATGTGTACAAAGACCTCAAAAATTTTATTTTCATTCTATGAATCTTAAGGCATGTGAAGTTTCATATGTGATTATTTTATCAAGATGATAGAGACTATTTAGTTTAGGTTGATCTAGGCCATTAGCAGATCTACGTCAAGATAATCCTTCTTTGAAACACTTTGGGAGTGCTCCTATATCCGAATCCAAATAATGAATTAGAGCCTTGACTTATACGAAGGAGTGCAGTTCGTTCGATAAATTCCTGACATGCAAAAGAGAAATGCTATCTCCACTCGGGCCAAGTCATAACTTTTACTTGTTCAAATAATAATGAAGGTCAAGCAGGGTTACTTTTGGAGATCCTAGTTCTTAATGTCCTTGTACGCATCAAAATTAGTGAGTTAATGTATAAGGTTATGCTTCTTAAAGCTGAACCGTGTGGTCTCCTTTTTAATTGTGTTGTATTTGTTCTTTCTTTTGATTAGGCATTCTGAATTCCACAAGCTAAGTTTCAACTTTAAATTGCTGGTTAAAGTTATGTCGAAGACATGTGTAAAATATTTTTATTTACAACTATAGTGTTTGAACCTTTTATACAATTTGTTTATTGATTATTGAATGCAGAGAAGCTAAATTTGATGAGTGCAAAAGAGTACAAGTATTTGAGCCAAAGTAGTTGTTTTTCGATCAATGGGATTGATGATGCTGAACAATTTCGGATTGTGGTGGTAAATTCTTTTCTCAGGAAGTAAATTTCTTCCATCCATTTTAGATTTCCATATTGCCGTTTTCGTTTTCAAAATAAGAGGTCAATGTGCATATGGACTTTAATGGCTGTTTCAGGAAGCCCTGGACATTGTCCATGTAAGCAAAGAAGACCAAGAGAGTGTATTTGCAATGCTTGCTGCAGTACTGTGGCTGGGAAATGTCTCATTTTCTGTGATTGATAATGAAAACCATGTTGAACCTGTGGCAGATGAAGGTGAGAATCATCAGTATCAAATGTAAAAAGGTGTTCCATTGTTTATCTTTTTATTTCGGGCATGCTTGTTATTCTTGGAGGAATTTGAAATAGGAAAAAATGAACATTTCTTTTTCAAAGTAACGATAGAGGAGGCTTAGTCTGGTTGATTAATCCACAATTGTACCTCCTTTACTTATGAACACATGACTAAAATTACATTATGTATGTTTGAAATTTTTTGGTTGAAGAGTTCATATTTGGTGCAGCAATTATGATTACAAGGTGTTAATTCTGGTCAAGCAGTAAAGTTCACTTGAAAGATGAATGTTGATAGCTGCATGTTAGTTCTTTCATTAACCCATGGCCTGCTATTCCATGATATAGTAGGAGATATCCATTTTTTTGCATATATTTGGTGCTAATAATGCTTGTTTCCCTGTAAGTTGATCTTGTGTGTGGAAAATAATTGTGGAGCTAATTAAGCATTGATTGTAAGAGTGATTGTAGGAGATTATGTTAGAATCTCTAGGATATAATTGTGTAATCCCCTAGATATGATTGCACAATCAATGTAATTATGAATAGATTTAGATTTCATATTTATCTTAGTCCTATGCCTATATAAGGCCCTATTCCTTGTATAGTTTTATTCATTCAAAAAGAACATTCAGTTTTTCAATATGGTATCAGAGACATATTGTCTTGAGCTTCTAACATAATCTCCTAGAGATTCTAACATAATCTTCTACAATCACTCTTATAATCACTGCTTAATTAGTCCACAATTATTTTCGACATTGGGCAAAAATAAAAAATATTTTTGACAGTTATTCCTTCATGAATTCTTGGTTACTTTGGAGGCGAGAGATCTAACTGTCAGGAACTGAATTCCGTAATTGCAAATCATGAGTTAGTTTACTGGCATTTATCCCCAAGGGTTATTTTCATGGGAACCCTAGAAGCTCGCCTTAATATCAAACTAATCACACAGGTTCTGACATACATCCCTTCTTTTGGCATCAATTTACTACAGATTTTGATGTGGTCCCAAATATGAAGTACATAATTTTTTTTAGTGTCTTTGCTTGGTCCTCTTTCTGATGTGTTTTAGTAAATTTTGAAATAGGGGAATTTGATGAAGTATCTGGAACTAACCCTGTAAATGCAAGTATTTAGTTTTTTCTGTCAGGAGCTCCAGTTTGAAAATCACCTGTTATAAAACTTTTTCTATATGATTCACATAACCGATTCAGACTTTGATGTCTGCGACTCTGTGTGTATGTCAAATACATTGTATAGATTATCACTTAAAATGTTACCATTCATGATTAGGGTTCATGTTTGTTTGATTGCTGCTTGAGCTTTTTCTCATATCAATGGAGGTTTCTTTTTTTCATGTTCAGGTTTAATCACTGTTGCTAAATTGATTGGATGTAACATTGAGGAGCTAAATCTAGCTTTGTCAACCCGCAAAATGAGAGTTGGGAATGATACTATTGTCCAGAAGCTTACACTTTCACAAGTGAGAACTTTTATGGAGAAATCAAATCTCTTTTGGTAGATTGTCTTCATAGTCTATTATACCATGATAACTTGGGCAAAGTGGTTTGCAAGTTTGCAACCACCCATGGGAGGTGGGATATTTTCAAATAACAAATTCTTCTCACATACCGAATCAACTAGCCCCAAAAATGGATGGCGCCGAAGCTTGCGACCTAATACAAGTTTTTATTACTTTCAACCAGGCCCGCCAAACAACTTGTAATCCTAGCTTTTTAGGTACTTTTTTAAGCGGGACCAGTTAAAAACAAAACCAAAGCTGGAATTTTTGGCGGGCCCATTTGATAGTAATACAAACAACTTGTATTAATCCAAGTGTTTTTAAAAGACCTTTTTTTAGTTTACATTTTTAAGAGAGCTTCACTTTCAGTCACTTATCAAGGAGTATTTAACTAATATACAATTTCAGTCCAGAAAAGCCCAACAAAGACCTACCTAACCTGATATGTGAACCCGAACCTGATGGGATCCTAACTATTCAATCGAGTTCAGGATCATAATTTGTATTGAGTTTGCTTTCGTCTTTCTCTAATCCAATCTATTTGAATCTGTTTGGTTTTACCCAGACTCGATCTGAGCCTGATGTTGCCTACTCTAAGTGGTGATCGACATGTTTTTCAACTTTCCTTCAGGCCATTGATACGAGAGATGCTTTATCAAAATCAATCTATGCTTGTTTATTTGAGTGGCTGGTTGAACAAATTAACAAGTCACTTGCAGTTGGGAAAAGAAGAACTGGCAGATCCATCGGCATTCTTGATATCTATGGCTTTGAATCATTTGATGTATGTTAAAATAGTATTTTACTATTCCCTTTTTCATACTTTTATCCTTCTGTTTTTAGTTTCTTATCACAGAGAATTTGTTTGTGCAGAGAAATAGTTTTGAGCAGTTCTGCATAAACTATGCAAATGAGAGATTGCAGCAGCACTTTAATCGTCATCTGTTCAAATTAGAGCAGGAGGTAATTTTTATTTGTTAAGCTTATAGATATTAAAGATCCTGGCTTTCAAGATTATAGAGATTTATAAATAAATTGCAGTTTGATTGGATGGCACAAGGTTTATATTAACTAAACCACCTTTTCCCAAGCTATCAATACCTAGTCTAGAGCCAACCTCTGCTGCCTAGTTTGTATATATATGAATATATTATACAGTCATATATTTGTCTCTTAAATATTGTCCAACAGTTAAAGATATGCATTTGGATATTTTTCTCTGATATACGTCAAAGAGATAAACCCATGGTTCTCTGGTGCTGGTAGTTTGTAAACGTGTTTTCTTATTTGCTGTGTTAGGCTGGTTTACAGTCGCAATGCTCTTGTGCATCACATATATAGTTGTACTGTCTCAATCCTAAGCTGAGGATGATATCTATTCATGATTTAATTGTGAAAGCCTTAACTTAAACTGCATTTGCAGAGACTGAAAACAGTTGCTAATACTTATTGGATACTCTTAATTATTTTGCAGGAATACATCCAAGATGGCATTGACTGGGCAAAAGTTGATTTTGAAGACAACCAAGACTGTCTTAATCTTTTTGAAAAGGTACCAAGTTCATTGACTCCTCAACTTAGAGTATGCTAAGTTGCTAACAAGTAAGAGGATCTTTGCGAATATTATTGATCTTATGGTGTGTCATGCCTTTGGACTTCTTCATACAAGCTGACGGATGACCTAACAGTAATTTCTTCATGTTTTGCACGGTTGCATCTGTAATAAAAGATAAAAGAATTTCTTTCAACATTTCAAGTGTCAAGGTTTTTCATTTTTGTAATTTAATTTTTGTGCTATACAACTAATGGAAATCTTGATGTGTATTGGAGATTAAAATTTGCAAATATAACATCTTGTCAAGTGTTGACAATTTTGTATGCAAATGGCATGTGGATCATTTGATATTTCAAAGGGAGCTCTTTTCCTATGAAAACAAACTGTTAGCTTTCCTATATTTTGTTCTATTGGGTTTGGGACCAATTTGGAAGATTTCATGCTATCTGTTAATCTGCGATGGGGCGGGTCACTTATGGGTTGAGTCACTCCGTTTGAATCCATTAGCGACTATTCTTCTTCTATACTCGAGTTTCATCATTGTAACCTGCTTTGATGGTTAATACTTTTTTATTTATGTTCCTGCCTCATTTATAACAAAACTAAAAAAAAGTGCAAATATATCAAGAGTCTAAGCAGTTCTTGGTGGGCAGTGAATTCACATTTTTTGTACTTGTGACTGTCTTAACCAGATTATAATCGTATTACTTCTGTTTAGTTTTTGAGACTAAATTTCTTTTTGACCATTATGAAATGTGTTTATGGAATTCATTCATGAGATAAAGTGCTGTACTATGCTTTATTTTGTTGTAACCACATAACTCTGCAAGTAAACGTTTTTGGAACAGTGTACTTTGAGTTCTTTTTTGTCATTTCACATTATTACTGTGTAATAATGAAAGTTAGATGTGGAAAAAAGCCATTATTACTTATCAAGTAAATCTTTTAGTTTATGTCCCTAGTCCTAATGTTTTCTACATATTGCAGCATATTGAGTTAATAAAATATCCTTCTAAATCTTATTCTTTAACTTTATGCAGAAACCATTGGGGCTATTGTCTCTATTAGATGAGGAATCTACGTTTCCAAATGGCACAGATTTGACATTTGCCAACAAGCTGAAGCAGCATTTAAATTCTAATTCCTGCTTCAGAGGGGAACGAGACAAAGCCTTCTCAGTCTCTCATTATGCAGGGGAGGTATTTTTTTAAAAAAAAATTTGTTTTTCAATGGGAACATCACCTATTCTCTTTCTTCTCATAATTCAGTTGATTTGGGGGAAACAATAAAATATTGAAGGTGGGATGGTGGTTAACATGTGGAGTGTTGATTTGCTAAAAAAAATGTTGCTTTTGGTTCTTTTTCTCTCTTGCTTACTAACTGTGATAGTTCCACTTGGTTTTCCACTCAGGTTACATATGACACGACTGGATTTCTGGAGAAGAATAGGGACTTATTGCACTTGGATTCCATTCAACTTCTGGCCTCTTGCTCATGCCACCTTCCTCAGATTTTTGCTTCCAATATGCTTTCTCAATCCGATAAACTTGTAGTTGGTCCCTTGTATAAAGCAGGTGGAGCAGATTCGCAAAAGCTAAGTGTTGCAACAAAGTTTAAGGTACAAAGCTTTTTGGTTGTTTCAACTATACATACTGATCTAGGTATTGCATCCTATTGTAGTTTCATTTGAATGTGTTGATATTGTGGTATTATTTCCTCTGGAGACAGTTTTATCTTAGAAAATATATTTACCTTAATTTCAATGATTTTTCATATCTCCTTGTGTAACATAAATCTTACTCTTCATTGCATGAATAAAGCTAGATAATCAACCCATTTCAGAAATTTTAATTTGTAAATTGAGTAATTTGACTAATTTCAAAATATATCATAGTTGTTTATTTGCCTGTTATGTTTCCTTTGTTACTTTGTGGATTTAGGGTCAACTATTTCAATTGATGCAACGACTAGAGAACACCACTCCACATTTTATACGTTGTATAAAGCCCAACAACTTCCAATCTCCCGGATTGTACGAGCAAGGACTTGTATTGCAGCAGCTCAGATGTTGTGGAGTCCTGGAGGTAGTTCGAATATCGCGGTCTGGCTTTCCTACCAGAATGTCTCACCAGAAGTTTGCTAGAAGGTAAAGAAATAGGAATAATCTTTCCTTTTCCTGATAGTGAAAACTCACTGAATTTATATATTTATTTCCTCCAACAACTTTTCTTATCCCCTTTTTTGCTTCTTTTTGTTGGTGGGGGGTTTCACTTCAGGTATGGTTTCCTTCTGCTGGAGAGTGTTGCATCCCAGGATCCACTTAGTGTTTCAGTTGCAATTCTTCATCAGTTCAATATTTTGCCTGAGATGTATCAAGTCGGCCTCACAAAATTGTTTTTCCGTGCTGGACAGGTAAATGGTTGATAGGGAGGATTTCTGTGTTTTTGTCCTTTTGATTGGGAGACGGTCAGAGTTCCGTTTTACCTTTTTTAGTAGTTTTGTTATTCAAAGTTCTAGATTTGATGGAGCTGTCGGTCTGTCATGTATACGGTTGCTTAACCTGAAATTTATGGAGAACTTTTTCTGGTTGGATAAATTATGTAGAGTTGATGCAATCCCTTCATTTCTATACTGTTTCTGTAGAATAAAAGGATTTGATAAACAACTCTACGTTCCAAAGTGTTCTCGTCTTGGCTTTATGTCACACTTGTTTATGGTGTTGTGGAGATATGCTATTTTTGTTCCTGAAATAAATGTAACAAGAAATTGACGCAGATTGGGGTGCTTGAGGATACAAGAAACCGTACCCTTCATGGGATTTTACGTGTTCAAAGCTGCTTCAGAGGACACCAAGCCCGCCTTTACCTCAAGGAGCTTAGAAGAGGAATTATCACTCTTCAGTCATGTATGGCTTTGTTTTCTTCCATTCTGTGAACAACTATGAAAATTGTAAGAAAAACTATTTAGAAAATAATAGAGGCGGTGATTTCTTTATTACTCTTGCAGTTGTCCGGGGAGAGAAAATGAGAAAGGAATATGCATTCATGCTGCAAAGACATAGTGCTGCTGTTGTTATACAAAGGCAGATTAAAAGCAGGGTTTCTAGGCAAAAGTTCAAGAATATAAAGGATTCATCAATTGTGATACAATCCGGTAAAGTTTAGTTATCTTGTTGCCGTATGGTTCAATCTTCTGAATAAAGTTAACTTTGCAATCATTTGCATTTGAAATATAAATTACATAGAAATGGCATTGGATTCGGCTATTGTAGGTTGTTTTCTAGTCAAATTCATTATTGGGTTCTATGCATCGTGCATGAATCTGTGAGTTGGATGGGGTTCAGACAATCGATTTTTGTGTCCCAAAGTCAGAACCTCTATATCAGGGCTGGTGGCATTTTTAACTTTATATTGTTCATAACTCTTGTTTGATCTCCTTTTTGTAGTTATTCGTGGTTGGTCGGTCAGAAGATGCTCAGGAGATATATGCTTGAAGTCTGTGGGAGCCAAGGTATCAGTTGATTTTGCCATCTACTAATCTTTGTTATTGATTTATTTCTTCTAAGCTGATTCACCATACTTGATGCTAGAGATACAAATCTCCCACTTTGTTTCACACGGTAGCATTCCTTTTCTACTTATGTTTTGGAAAGGGAAGCGACACATCTATCACACTCAATAGTATCTTACTATGAATTTTGGGGAAAAATGTTATCTCGTCTTTCCACTAGCCATAATTTTAAATTTCACACCACAAATTGTGCTCTTCTTGCAAAGTTTAGAGGTGAAGATTTCCATCACAGATTTGGGGAAGATGGAATTACTTTCACTGCAAACCAGTGTGTGGCACGGCTTCCCAACAACCAATTTATAATATGTCAGTCATGGCAAGTTGTATTTTTGGTGTTAACATAGTTAATACTTGTTTACACAGATTCTAAGTTATCTTCGATCGATCTATTTTGTCCCTTTCCAGTGGCTAATTTGGAGGAGTTGACTTTTATCAACCGGAAGAGTTCAATTTCAGAATTCTCAATAAATTTGATTTGAGCTGATATATTGCTTTGCAAAAAGACAGATCCATCAATTGCAGCCACTTGCATATTTTCTGAACTAATATTTTGCTATTTTTCCCCTGTTCTATGATGACAAATTTCTCCATTTTTTTGCTAAAAAAAAATCACTTACCAAAACTGGTCTTTTGTTGTTCTAGTTATTCAGAGAAGATAATATGTGTTTGCTATTTTTTAAGTTATTTTCATTTGCATATGAGATGCTAATTAGTTCCCAATACCGAGCAGGGTAATGAGTCAGGTGAGGTGCTGGTGAAGGCATCATTTCTTGCTGAATTACATCGCCGAGTTCTTAAAGCTGAGGCTGCTCTCAGAGAGAAAGAGGAGGAAAATGACATGCTCCACCAAAGACTCCAGCAATATGAGAGCCGTTGGTCTGAATATGAGCAGAAAATGAAGTCCATGGAAGAAGTCTGGCAAAAACAAATGAGATCCCTGCAATCTAGTCTCTCCATTGCAAAGAAAAGCCTAGCTATAGATGATTCAGAGCGAAACTCCGATGCATCTGTCAATGCAAGTGATGAAGTGGAGTACAGCTGGGATACGGGAAGTAATGAGAAGGGCCAAGAGAGAAACGGAGGGAGACCAATGAGTACAGGTTTGAGTGTCATTAGCCGGTTGGCTGAAGAATTTGAGCAAAGGAGACAAGTATTTGGTGACGATGCCAAGTTCTTGGTAGAAGTGAAGTCAGGTCAGGCTGAGGCAAGTTTAAATCCCGACAAGGAGCTTAGAAGGTTGAAGCAGATGTTCGAAGCCTGGAAGAAGGATTATGGAGCACGCTTACGGGAAACCAAGTTAATTTTGAATAAGCTTGGGAGTGAGGAAGGTGCGATTGATAGAATGAAAAAAAAGTGGTGGGGAAGGAGGAACAGCACGAGGATAAACTAAGTGATTATGTAGTCTGGACTCTGGTTATAGTCTCATATGCTTATTCGCGGCTGCTCTTCCTGAGCAGTTGGGGGAATTGCTGCTTAAGAAATATTGTAACGAGTGTGTTGCAAGCGGTATGGTGTACAACAGAGGCTGGTGAGTCAAAAATATGTGCGCAAGTTAAAATATGTACATCATTTTTATCATTGTTCATTACCATGCGGTTTCTATTTGTTTGTAAAGTTTGATCTGTGCTGAGATAGACTCCAAAATGTTCCATTTTTTATGGCATAGTATTTCAATGACAAATCTTATTTATGAAATCTTGCTTCATCATCCTGCAACTCTTGTTGGCCAATAATACGTCGCCAATGATCCATATTGCATGGTTATTGACTAGCAATTATAGTGTATCTTTTTTGTTTTTTGTTTTTTGTTTTTTGTTTTTTAATACATGCTATTCTACTCGTACTCGGTGCATAAGAATCTCGTTACAAGTAGGGTATGAGAAAGCAGGCTCAGAGACTAGCCTCTTTCTAATATACTTGCTCAAATCATTGTCTTGGCTCAGAGACTAGCCTCTTTGTAGAATCCTTGTCACAGAGCTGAACGCAATTTTAGATGGAAGCCATGAGTAAGGGTCTGTTTGAGAGTCTAGCGCTCTTGATCATATTATGAAAATATTTTTAATTTTAAGAACGTATTTTTAATTAGGGGTGTTCACGAGTCCGGTCGGATCGGTTTTTTTTTTTTAAAATTTGTGAGACCTGATCGGGTTGGGTCATGCGGTTCGTGAAATCCGAATCCGAAATTTGAGAGGTGAAATTCAATCGGGTCGGGTAGGTAAAAAAAAATAATTTTTTTTAATGAATTAATTATTTTGAAATATAAATATTAGTTATTTTATGTCCCGAAAATTATCATATATATATAAAGTTTCACGGAAACGAAAGTAAAATAAACGAAATAATAGTAAAAACTTTAAGAAAATAATAAAATTTTTAGAAAAATAATAAAAATATTATAATGTTTGGTCGGGTTGGATTAACCCGAAAAATTATTAATTTTTTTGAAACCCGCAAAAATCGGGTCGGATCGGATCAAAACGAGTCGGTTCACGAATTAATCCAAAAATTTAGACCCCCTACTTTTAATATGTTTATAAACACACAAGCACAAACATTATCAAAAGATCAGCCAACAAACGTGTTGGCCTCAACACATTGAGGTCAGCTTTTGCTTTTTCTATAGCTTTGTGGCTGGCAATCAGTCTTTTGGTCAATTTTTTTTTAATCGTTGGAAATCTTACCGTCAAACCATCCATTCCGGACTTAAGCGGAACATGTAAAATCTCTGAATGTCCAGATTCTTACAAGAAATGCATTCCCTGGATTCGAACCCAGGATCTCAAGATGAGATCCTGAACCCTACACCACCAGGCCACGTCCCTCGGGGACAAACCGTTTTTAAGTTAAAGCCTTGTGTTCAAATAGAGTACCACTAGGCCACATGTCCTCCTTTCTTTTGGTCATTTCATTATAAGCAAACTGTCTACTGATAGTTGCTAGTGTAAAGACAGAGACTGCTGAATTTGAATGAATGATTTTCCACACATTATTGATGAATTATGAGTCAACTTATATACACAACTAGAGAGAGCTATTTATGGTAGAGAATAATGAATTCGCTAGAAATATGCAGCAGTTACAGAAGAGAATATGCAGAATTGATTTAGCTTGATTTTAGGCTAGAGGAGCTCTGTTCAATTTTGGCCTTGATTCTTACAATATGTCTTGATACGCCCCCGCAAGATTGTGCTTCCATCAGCAAGCCCAATCTTGGTTCTTAAGAGTTCTGTTCTTTGTCTGGATAATGGCTTGGTTAACATGTCAGCCAATTGGTCCTATGTATGAACATGCTGAACTTGTAGAGTGCCATATTGAACAAGCTCACACACAAAGTGAAGATCTATTTGGATGTGTTTCATGCGTGAATGTTGGACCGGGTTGAAACTGAGATATGTTGCACCGAGGTTGTCACACAATAGTAATGGGGCAGATTTGAGAGGGAATCTGAGCTCAGAGTAGGGCCAGAATCCATATGTCTCAGATCTTGCATTTGCAAGGGCTCGGTATTCTGCTTCAGTACTAGATCTGGCAACGGTTTGTTGTTTCTTTGAGTACCATGAAATGAGATTGGGGCTTAATAAGCTAATGTAGGCAGATGTGGAGGTGCGATCATCAATATTTCCAGCCCAATCTGTGTCGGAATAGGTAACCAAGGCTGTAGACCCATATTTTTGAATGTCTATACCATGAAACATAGTTTTCTTTAAGTATCGAATGAGTCTTTTGGTGGCTGTGATGTGAGTGGTGGTTGGCTTATGCATGAATTGGGACAACTTATTCAATGCGAACGAGATATCTGGATATGTCAAGGAGAGCTACTGCAGGCTGCGAATAATTTTTGGGAATTCAGTGCTGTCCATGACTAGACCCGGACATAGTTTTGGTTTCGATTCCGGAACTGGATTTGTTCGGTTCGGTTAGGGTTCGCCCCTAGCCGAATCGAACGTAACCAGATGGTTCCAAAGATTCGAACTGGAACCGTTGAAACCGTTCGGTTCCGCCGGTTCTAATCGGAGCCGAATGGTTCCGATTGGAACCGTTCTACCCCAACGGCTAGTAGCCGGCTCCTTGCCCTAAAATAATAAAAAAAATAATTTTTTAAGGTAATTACTAAATTACCTTTAATAGCATTAATAAAACGGCTAGTTTATGGGTATTTTAGATATCACAAAAATAATCCAAAAATGTATAAATAAGTATCATTCTTTTTTTTTTCAACACACCAATTCTCTCATTTCTCAATTTCTACAATTCTCTCATCTTCAATTTCTCATTCTCAATTTATTCTCTAATTATTCAATATTTATAAAAAATGGCAAGCTCTTCTGAGAACACCATGTCCAATGTGACAACCCAAGAGAGCGGTCAAAATATCAGTACACGGAGAAGAGAAGTTAAGGCTCGATCCTCCGATATTTTCAAAATTATTTTCATTTAGTCGAAATTGAAAATGAAGGTCCAAGAGAAATATGCAACTATTGTGGTGTATCTTACAAATTTACTGGCGAATAT
The DNA here is from genome assembly GCA_019454045.1 of Zanthoxylum bungeanum. NCBI lineage: Eukaryota > Viridiplantae > Streptophyta > Magnoliopsida > Sapindales > Rutaceae > Zanthoxylum > Zanthoxylum bungeanum. Next base: position 2,639 of record SKCR01021040.1, on the reverse strand, counting down.
GACAATATGAACAAGCACTTGGATAGACATCATGCCATTGAAATTGGACTTGATAAAACGCAAACTTAAATGGGTAGGTACGCATCATCTAATAGAGGTACAAGTTCTTTAGATTTATTTAAATATTCTGATACTAAAAATAGAGAAAAATTTGCTAAATTTACTTGTATGACACATCTTTCTTTAAGTTTTGGTGAAAAAAATGATTTTACTAATTACGTTCAAATGCAATATTTTGGAAGCGAGACGGTCTTCATTACATCCAAACACTTTAGAAGCAACAACATGTGTGGATGATTGGACCCGAGTTTATCTGAGGCAACAAGAAGATGCCCCCGATGACTTTGAAGACTTGTTCGACAATGCATCTACAAGTGCAAGCGAAACATGAGCTGAATGATCAACATGCACTAATAATGATGATGATTGATCAGTAAATAATTATAAATTATAATGGGGAACTATCTTAAAAATGAAATGGAACTACGTAAGCTTTTATTCCTCTAACCCTGGAGGATACGTAAACAACTTAAGTTTTTAAGAATTTAAGTTCAACCTCTTTAATTTTAATTTTAATTTAATGTAATCTAAATTCAAATTCAGAATTTTAAATAAATTTGTTAATCTCATTTTTTAAAAAAATCATTAGCAAAATAAAAAAAATAGGGCAGGGAACCGGAACCGAATCGGAACCGTTCGTTCGGTTCCGGTTCCGATTCAGTTCTGGTTCGGAACCGAACCAGATCGGTGTCCAGGTCTATCCATGACAGCTGTTCCATTAAGTAACTTGAGAGGCTGAGTCGTGGAGAGAGGCGTGGAGACAACTTTGGCACCACACATGTTGGTGGTAGACAACAACTGGTAAATGTACTTGTGCTCGGAGAGGAAGAGTCCTGTCTGAGTTGGTACAACTTCCACACCTAAGAAGTAATGAAGTAATCCCTTATCCTTAAGAGAAAATGATTGCCCAATTGCTTTATAATTGAAGTCATAAAATGTATGTTATTGCATGTAATCACAAGGTCATCAACATATACAAAGAAATTATTGGAGGCGGTTGTGGAATCCCTAGGGTCGGATCGGTGTCCCGCGCAGCGGAAATGGGTCTAACCTAATGATATTAGGGATAAGTATATTTTAAAATATTTTAATGAAAACTACATTCCGATACGAGTCCGTAGGAAAAAACGGGGACCAAATCGGAGTCTGGAAACTCTAATGTTCATCAGCTCTCGGTGTCGCGACACAGAGGATTGGGAGTCGCGACGCCCAAATTTGCGAGAGCACAACGTCTCAGAGTCGCGACATAAAAGGGTGAGAGTCTCGACACCCGGATGTCGGATGCTCAGTGTCACGACGCTGGAAGATCAGTGTCGCGACGCTCCCTTAAGCAATGAGAAATTTCAACATCAATCATAAGCACTTCCAATTTTCTCCTATCATTTCAATACACCTTAAAACCAATTTTAACATCAAAACCAACCACAACACATGTTATACAACTAACATACATGTATTCTAAATACATATATGTATTTGTTTGAATCAAAACACAAACCAATTTAGAATCCCACTATGAAATGTATCATGAATAATTCCAGTTCACTCAAAGATGATCAAGTGATTCTAGAATGGTAGCCATAACTCTAAGCTTTAATATAAAGTTCCAAACTCTTACTAATTGTTCTATGTCCAATATGAACATATTTGACCTAATTACAAACATATTGTGTTGATATTTCCAAATCATCCTAACACAATTCATTAGCCTTATTTCAACTTTAAGCTATGTAATAATGCATCCAATACATAATTCTGTTAGGATTGGTGCTCTGAGCACCAATCCAGATCGTATTTATGTCCGATTCATGAATATGAGTAACACCTTTTTCCATAATATTACTAATTTAAATGGTAGCACCTCTTGTATTTTATATACATATTTGATCTAATTTCGATTAGATTGAAACTAAATCTGTTTTAGTGATATGTATATATATTAGACAAAGACCCCATGATTTACAACGTAGTGCGTAGTTACAACATAGTTCGTAAGTTTAAAATTTTAAACTACGTTTTCGCCCGAATCGCGCTCCTTCCACTGCGCCGCCCTGATATAAACCCCAACAAAATGGTATCAGAGCGAGTCTGATCCTGGACACCCAATATGATTAGCCCTTCAAAATTCAATGTTTAATTTAATCATTACTTAATACATGCATGTGTTTATTTAATTTGATTAAATAAAGTAAAAGCATCTTTTGTTGGAAAATCCCCGTTTAAATAAGGTTTTAAGAAAGTGACTAGTATTAGGAATACTTATTTCTTCATCCGCCTTGTCAATACAGATGTAAATGTTTTCATGATGCTATGGCTGTAACGTGCCAAAGTTGTGTAATTATGGTTGAAGGTAGTTGATTTGCGCCGGTAGAGCTTATATGATAAGAGACAAATTCAAGTGAAAATGGAAATCTTGAACGTGCCAAAGGTATCAAGACTACATCGGTAGCTTGAGTTTGTCATTGACAAGTTTAACCTTGATACGTCTCCTTATGAACGTGCCAAAGCTTTCATAACGAGAAACGATCAAGACCGGACCCAAGAGTCACAATGAGTGTGATTGATAATGAGTTGTCTAC